>PVJC01023230.1:0-26561 GCA_004026665.1 Murina feae
ATGGCTGCACCATTTTACATTCCCACCAAGAGTATATAAGAGTATCTTTAACCCATATAGTCACCAGAATTTATTTCTTGTTTTTGTTAGTTTTGTTTTGCTGGCTTTTTCTTTTTTTGTAATAGCCATTCTAGCAGGTATGACGTGATATCTCATTGTGGTTTTGATTTGCATTCTCCTAATGATTCATGATGCTGAGCACCAAATAGTATTTTTGAGAACTAATGAGAAATATATTTGAGAACTCTTGGACTAGATGATTTGTAGGTCTTCATTCAGTACTATTTTACATGTGTGTATATTCTAAAACATAATGTATTTTCTATAAAGGGTTTTTTTTATGTCAGTTAATAAAATATGATTACATTTAAAGCAGTAAAAACTGTTATAAAATTGACATTGTGCAGTAATGCATTCCTTTGCATTCACTATCCTGAAGCATTTCATATACAAATGCACTTTATTTTATACAGTTCTATACTATATTTCCTACATTTTCATACAGCTATTTTTGGTGAAGTAAAAAAATTCCAGAATTTTCTCCAAAATACCAATTTACCTAAAATTAAAAGATAAACTAAAATAAGAGTTCCATACACAACATCTGCTATGAGAAATAATATTGCAAATACAAAATAATATGTTACCTTTAAACTTTTGCCCAATTTTCAAGTTCCTTACATGTAGGTGTCAACCAAAGAAAATGTTTTAAATGTTCGGTGTCATTTTTGACCACCAAATCAGGAGTAAACATTAAGTTTTTATGGTCTATTGGTTTGAAAATGCCATACTAGAATCGCATGCCCAATTTAATAGCAATTCTTCCATATGTGGGCCTTCAATAAAGTCTATAAAAACTCTGAAATAAATCTCCATCATGTATATTTCTATCTAATATTTAGGTATTAAAATTAAATAGAAACACATGATTTTGAGAATCTTATTCTGTGAGAAAGAAAAAAGATAAAGAGGGATTTGAATATTTTTAAAGTTTGTGTTAATTGAGCACCTACTATGTGTCAGTCATTAGGCTAAACAGTTTACATGCATTATCGTATTTTCTTCACAACAAAATTGAACAGACGGAATAAAAAGAAAGAAAAGTAATAAAGAAATGACCCAGGAAATATACTGCTTTCAAGGGAAAACAAGCTCAAAACAAAACAAAACAAAAACCCTCTGTCCCTTGATTAATATTGGCTGCTCTCTGCATTTCCAATTGAACCCCATAAGGAGATAGGTGTTCTTTGTAAAAGAGGATCACAGTACATCCTCAAGTAAAACTCTCAGAATTTACTATGTTGCTATGTCTGAGGTCATCTGAAGGTTAGTTAGTGTTTGAATTCCAGCTGACTGATTCATCAATTAGTTTCTTTGCTTTGCATTTGATCAATTCACTGCTTGTTAACCTCCTTAGAATGTTGAAGAAGTATTTATTGAGGAAAGAGCTTGGGCTTTGAAATATCAGGTTTAAATCTTGGTTCTGTCATTTCACTAGCTGAATCACTTAAAGAATGTGTTGTTATCTCTATGATAATTAGGATAATAACAATAATATACCTACCTCACGGGGCTATTATGGAAAATAATGAAATAATATGTGAAAAAATATTATAGATATGCTAGTTATTACCATAATCAACTTAAAACCAGAAAACTATTAACTAGTAACAATAGGAGTACAACAATATTTGAGGTTGGATAGGATTTAAAATTAAAATTAATGGTTGAAAGGAATATATAGTCATGCGTGGTAATATTAATGAGACTGCTTCCTCAAGTCCTATTATAATTATACTCAAATAGTTGTCTATACAGTGATAATAATTTATATAATTTAGCATTAACAAATGGTATAAATAACTTCCATATGATAGAATTAGTTTTAAAATTGGAGATATAAAAACTATATAGTAGAACTGAAGATTAATTTATTTTTTAGGAAATGGTATGTAGTCTCAACATTTTTTAAAGTTGTATTAGTTATAGTGAGCATCAAATGTTAAGCAAATTTACGTTGTATAATAGACCCAAGACCTTAAAATAATATTCTAATCCAATAAAAGAGAAACATGCAAATTGACTGTACCTCCACCATACACACAAGGCAGACACCAACCAATCAGGAGTGAATATGCAAATTAACCCAACTAAGATGGCGGCGGCCAAGGAGCTGTAGTTTCCCCTCACAATGAAGAAAGCCAAGCTTCCTACCTGCCATGCCAGCCTTGAGCTCTGTTCAAGGCTACAAAATTTCAATTATAGAAGATAAATAAATCCCACATACCTGCTTCCAGGCCCTGGGTGTGGTCAGCCTGAAAACAGCCATCAGCCCCTCACCAAGAATGGCCAGGTACCCCAGGAGAGACCCCAACCCTGAAGGAAGTGTGGCCATCCTGAAAACAGCCATCAGCCCCTCACACAGGCTGGCCAGATACCCCAGGGGGCTCCCACCCTGAAGGAACTGTGTCCAGCCTGAAAATGGCTCTCAGCCCCTCACCCAGGTTGATCTGGCACCACATCGGGACCCCAGCCCTGATCTGGGACACACTTCAAGGCAAACCAGCCAGCCCTCACCTGTGTACTAGGCCTCTATCCTACATAATAAAAGGGTAATATGCAAATTGACCTTAACAGTAGAATGACTGGGAATGACTGGTCACTATGACACACACTGACCACCAGGGGGCAGACACTCAATGTAGGAGCTGCTCACTGGTGATCAGTCTGCTCCCACAGGGGGAGCTCTGCTCAGCCACAAGCCAGGCTAATGGCTGCCAGCACAGCGGTGGTGGTAGGAACCTGTCCTGCCTCCTCAGCAGCACTAAGGATGTCCAACTGCAGCTTCGGCCTGCTCTTCACTGGCAAGTAGACATCTCCCAAGGGCTCCTGGGCTGCCAGAGAAATGTCTGACAGCTAGCTTAGATCCAATCTCCTGGGGAGTGGGCCTAAGCCAGCAGGTTGACATCCCCTAGGGGTCCCAGAGTGTGAGAGGGCACAGGATAGGCTGAGGGACTACCCCCCAAGTGCACAAATTTTTGTGCACTGGGCCTCTAGTAATAAAATATTTTAATATAGATGAAGTTGTCAATTGAACCAAAAAGTATACTTCTGATAATTCAACAGAATAACCCAGTAGTAGTATAGCATAGTGCTTTATACCTCAGAATTTGGAGCATGATTATTTATGTTGGTATCTTTGTTTACCAGCTCCTATGAGATTGTTGATAAATAGCTTAATCTGTTTTCCCTGACTCTTTTGGAGAATTTTTAAAAAACTTAATATTTATAAAGTACTTCAGAGCAGTACATTGTATACTGTAAGCATTTGAAAAATGGTAGTGTTTTTATTTGTTTATTCCTTTATATGAAGATGACTTTAAGAATAGAGCTAAACAAAAAATAAGAACAATATATTTTAGAATAATATGAGATAAAAGGTAGAGTCAGAGAAGCCATAGCTATGAGCAAAAGGCAAGCATTTCTTTTTACTCAATTGCATAACTAAAATGTCGTAAGTGAAATGAATACTCTCATTCACTACTGGTGAGAGTGTAAGTTGCAACTATTTTGCATAGAAATTAGTAACATTACAAAGGCCTTGTAAATGCAAATACTTTTGAATCACAAATTCCAATATAAGCAATTATTCTAAGGAAACTATATTTTTCCAATCAGTACCACAGATTTTCACCATTATGTTCTTCCTATCCCTGTGGACTATGTCATGCTCTTCTGTCACTCTCAAATCTGTATTCCCTTACCTGCTGTGACATAGCCTCCCAAATCTCTAAGGATTAAAATTTCAATAGTTTAACTCTATTACCTCTATTGCTTGGTTTGCTCCCAAAAAAGTTTCCAAGACAAAGATGATGGAGGTTTGACAGAGTGATACTTTGAGGTCCTTGTCCTTGATGCAGAGCTCCACAAGCATACTGCTTGACTTCCCCTGCTAGGTGACTTAGTACTCTTGTGTCTTCCTTATTGCCTCGTGCCTTCATTTTTCAATGAAGACAAAGATTAGGCAAGAAGTCTAATTGGTGGAAGTGTCTAGTCTAATGCCACCATTGTTACTCATTTTTATGTAGGAAACATGAAGACATCTGTGATCTTGTGAAGTGGAACATGTTTCACTTTAAAGACATATGTGACATAAGAAATAAAAAAAAAAAGAGAGTCTGGTCTCAGAAGTAAACCAGGACCCTGCAACCACTGGGGACAGAGACCTGCAACCACAGCTATGGACCCACGGACACCAAGAATCCAGACATCCCAGCAGCAGATCTCTGTGAGTAACAGAACCCATCAACCTTCCCCTAGGCTCTGGGGCAGCACGAAAGTAAACAGAGCACATCCCCCTCCCTACAGGTTCGCGGGCAGTTCCAAAGTACCTTATAGGCACACCCCTTGCTCTGAACTTGACCCTGGGAACTTGGGAAATCTGAGAAACTGTTCCCCACGCCATGCCACAGGGCGGAAATCTGTGCCTAGAAATGCGCAAAGGCTGGGAACCTGTTCCCCACCACAGGGGTGGCTGGAATCTGTGCCTAGAAAGATGCAGGCTGGGGACCTGTTTCCGCAGCAAGTGGCTGCAGGAATCTGTACCTAAGAATGTGCGAACGCTGCAGGAATAGGTGCCCAGGAACTCTGAACTCTGGGAACTTGTTCCCCACAGCAAGGGTTCCAGGACACTGAGTGTACAGGCAGGAGGCAGCACTAAGCACCAGCGATTTCACTCTGTTTGTTAACACCTGCGCCTAGGATCTCTGACTGCCAGTGCATTCACACTAAGAGCCAGTGACTCCAATTCTTGGTGCTTGCGCACAAAGGGACCCTGATTCTCAATGTGTGGTTGCGCAAAGCAACAGAGACGCGAATACTGGATTCTTGAGGAGCTCTGATTCCTGGCACATGCTAGAGGGCTCTGATTTTCAACACACTCCAGGTGGATCTCTGTTTCAGAGTGAAGCAGGTGGGGTCCCTGATTCTAAGTGTGCACACAAGGCCACATTGTGCACTGGCAACAATGACTCTGAGTGAACCTGGTTCCCACCAACTTACGACAACCAAACATTTTAGTATTGGAGCTCTTCAACAACACTAAAGTGGTGAGAAACTCCTACTGCAAATGGCCCAGGCCCACACAACTCAACGTTTGAACCTTATGGAGAAAGTCAGAATGGGAAGATGACACAATCCCCAGATGAAAGAAAATGAGGAGCCACCAAGAAAGGAAATTAGTGAAATTGAAGCATGCAGTATGACAGAAAAAGAATTCAGAGAAATGGTTGTACAATTCATTCACCGGATGGATGAGAAAATAAACAACCTATGCAAGAATCAGGAAGAAATGAAAAGTGATATAGCTACAATCAAAAACACCAGGGAAGGATTCAACAGTAGACTAGAAGAAGCAGAGGACCGAATTAGTGAGTTAGAAGATAAAGTAGAGAAACAAGCTCAATCTGAACAGCAACTGGAGAAAAAAATTAAAAAGCAGGAGGAGAGCCTAAGGG
The DNA here is from genome assembly GCA_004026665.1 of Murina feae. Taxonomy (NCBI): domain Eukaryota; kingdom Metazoa; phylum Chordata; class Mammalia; order Chiroptera; family Vespertilionidae; genus Murina; species Murina feae. Next base: position 5,517 of record PVJC01023230.1, read on the forward strand.
AGTTTTGGGACAACATGAAATGAAGTAACATATGCATAATAGGGCTGCAAGAAGGACAAGAAGAGCAGCAAGGATTAGAACATTTATTTGAAGAAATATGACAGAAAATTTCCCAGAAATGGTGAAGAAAAAAGTTACACAAGTACAGAAAGTCCTAAGCAAGATGAACCCCAAAAGACCTACACCAAGACATATCATAATAATGTTGGCAAATGTACAAGACAAAGAGAGAATCTTAAAGGCTGCAAGAGAGAGACAGAGAGTTACATACAAAGGATCTCCCATCAGATTATTATCAAATAATTTCTCAACAGAAACACACCAAGCTAGAAGAGACTGGAAGGAGGTATACAAAGCGTTACAAAGCAAAGGACTGAATCCAAGAATACTCTATCCAGCAAGATTATCAATCAGAATTGAAGGGGAAATCAAGATCTTCGCTGACAAAAAAAGGCTAAAGGAGTTTATCACTACCAAGCCAGCAATGCAAGAAATGCTAAAGGGAATGCGGTAAAAAGAAGAAATAAAAAGGTAAGAAAGAACACAGGCACAAAATAGAAATGACCTCAAACAAGTACCTTTCAATAATAACTTTAAACATAAATGGACTAAATGCTCCAATCAAAAGACATCAAATGGCTGAATGGATAAAAAGACATGACCCATATATATGCTGTCTACAAGAGACCCACCTCAGAACAAGAGACTCACACAGACTAAGAGTGAAGGGATGGAAAAATATCTTTCAGGCAAACAGAAGGGGAAAAAAAAGCAGGGGTAGTAATACTTATATCTGACAAAACAGACTTAAAAGTGAAGGCCATAACAAGAGATAAGGAAGGCCACTTCATAATACTTAAAGGATCGATACAACAAGAGGATATAACCCTGATAATCATATATGCACCAAATGCAGGAACACTGAAATACATAAAAAAAACTCCTGGAAGATATCAAGGGAGAGATCGACAACAATACAATCATAGTAGGAGACTTAAACACACCACTGACATCACTGGATAAATCCTCTGGACAAAAAATCAGCAAAGAAACAGCAATCCTAAATGACTCACTAGATCAGATGGGCTTAATTGACATTTTCAGAACATTTCACCCCAAAGCCACGGAATATACATTCTTCTCAAGTGCACATGGGACATTTTCAAAAATAGACCACATATTGGGTCACAAGCAAAGTCTCCCTAAATTCAAAAAGATTGAAATTATACCAAGCATCTCCTCAGATCACAATGGCATAATATCAGAAATAAACTACAACAAAAATAATCCAAAAAACTCAAACACTTGGAAGCTGAGTAGCGTAATACTAAATAATGATTGGGTTACCAATGAGATCAAAGAAGAAATTAAAAACACTTTGGAAACTAATGACAACAAAAACACAACAATCCAAAATCTATGGGACACAATGAAAGCAGTGTTGAAAGGGAAGTTTATAGATCTACAGCCCGACCTCAAAAAAACAAGAAAAAATTATAGTAGATAATCTAAGTGTACAACTCAAAGAATTAGAAAGAGAGCAACAATGAAGGCCCAGAGTAAGCAGAAGGAAGGAGATAATAAAGATCAGAGCAGAAATAAATGACAGAGAGACCAAAAAAACAATACAGAAGATCAATGAAACCAAGAGCTGGTTCTTTGAAAGGATAAACAAAATGAACTGCTAGCCAGGCTCACCAAAAAGCAAAGAAAGAGGACCCAAATAAACAAAATCAGAAATGAAAGATGAAAATAACAACAGACCCCTCAGATATTCAAAGAATTGTTAAAAAATACTATGAACAACTCTACTCCAACAAACTAGACAACCTGGAGGAAATGGACATATTCCTAGAAAAATACAATCTTCCAAAACTCAATCAGGAAGATTCTAAAAATCTCAATATGCCAATAACTATGGAAGAAATTGAAGCAGTCATCAAAAAGCTCCCAGCAAACAAAAGCCCAGAGCAAGACGGCTTCACAGAGGAGTTTTATCAAACATTCAAGGAAGAACTAAAACCAATCCTCCTCAGACTATTCCAAAAAATTCAAGAAGGAACACTTTCCAGCTCAATCTATGAAGCCAGAATCACCCTAATACCAAAGCCAAATAAAGACAACACAATGAAAGAAAATTATAGACCAATATCCCTCATGAATATAGATGCCAAAATACTCAACAAAATTCTAGCAAATCAGATCCAGCAATACATCAGAAAGATCATACACCATGACCAAGTAGGATTTATCCCAGGGATGCAAGGATGGTACAATATCTGCAAATCAATAAACGTGATACATCACATAAAGTTGAGAGATAAAAATCACATAGTCATATCAAGTGATGCAGAAAAAGTATTTGATAAAATCCAACACCCTTTATTGATAAAAACTCTCAGCAAGGTGGGAATAAAAGGATCATTCCTCAATATAATAAAAGCCATATATGACAAAACCACAGCCAACATCATACTCAATGGGCAAAAACTGAAATCATTTCCCCTAAGAACAGGAACAAGACAGGGATGCCCCTTTTCACCACTCCTGGTCAACATAGTACTGGAAGTACTATCCATTGCGATCAGGCAAGAAGAAGAAATAAAAAGTATCCAAATTGGAAAAGAAGAAGTAAAACTGTCCTTATTTGCAGATGACATGATACTGTTCATAGAAAACCCTAAAGACTCCATCAAAAAATTATTAGGCTTAATAAATGAATTTGGCAATGTTGCAGAATACAAAATTAATGCCAAGAAATCTATGACACTTCTTTACACTAATAGTGAACTTACAGAAAGAGAGATTAAAAAAACAATCCCATTTACCATTGCACCCCAAAAAATTAAGATACCTAGTAATAAACTTAACCAAGGAGGTAAAAGACTTATATGTGAAAAACTACAGAACACTGAAAAAAGAGATAGAGGAAGACATAAAGAGATGGAAGAATACCGTGTTCATGGATTGGTAGGATCAATATCATCAAAATGTCCATACTTCCCAAAGCAATCTATAGATTCAATGCAACCCCCATTAAAATACCAACAAGCATATTTCACAGACCTAGAACGAACACTCCAAAAATTCATCTGGAATAAAAAAAGACCTCGAATAGCTGCAGCAATCCTGAGAAAGAAGAACAAAGTAGGTGGGATCTCAATACCAGATATCAAGCTGTATTACAAAGCCACTGTTTTCAAAACTGCCTGGTACTGGCACAAGAACAGACATATAGACCAATGGAATAGAATAGAGAACCCAGAAATTGACCTGAACCACTATGCTCAATTAATATTTGACAAAAGAGGCAAGAATATACAATGGAATCAAGACAGTCTCTTTAATAAATGGTGCTGAGAAAATTGGACAGATACATGTAAAAAGATGAAACTGGACCATCAACTCACCCTGTACACAAAAATAAACTCAAAATGGATAAAGGACTTAAACGTAAGATGGGAAACCATAAAAATACTAGAGGAATACACAGGCAGCAAAATCGCAAACATGTGCCGAATGAATTTCTTCACTGATACTGCTCCTAGGGCAATGGAAGCTAAAGAGAAAATAAACAAATGGGTCTACATCAAAATAAAAAGCTTTTATACAGCAAAGGAAACCATCAACAAAACAACAAGAAAGCCCACTACATGGGAGAATATATTTGCCAATGATATCACCGATAAGGGGTTAATATCCAATATTTACAGGGAACTCATACAATTTAACAAAAGGGAAGATAAACAATCTAATCAAAAAATGGGCAATGGACCTAAATAGACACCTTTTAAAAGAAAACATACAGAAGGCTGAAAGACATATGAAAACATGCTCAAAGTCACTAATTATAAGAGAGATGCAAATCAAAACAACAATGAGGTATCATCTCACACCTGTCAGAATGGCTATTATCAATAAATTAACAAAGGACAAGTGCTGGAGGGGATGTGGAGAAAAAGGAATCCTTCTGCACAGCTGGTGGGAATGCAGACTGGTGCAACCTCTATGGAAGACAGTATGACGTTTCCTCAAAAAATTAAAAATGGAACTCCCATTTGAACCTGTGATCCCACTTCTGGGAATGTACCCCAAGAAACCAAAAACACCAATCAGAAAGGACATATGCATCCCTATGTTCATAGCAGCATAATTTACCATAGCTAAGATTTGGAAACAGCTTAAGTGCCCATCAGCAGATGAATGGATTAGAAAGCTGTGGTACATCTACACAATGGAATACTATGCTGCTGTACAAAGGAAGGAGTTCTTACCATTTGCAGCAGCATGGATGGAACTGGAGAGCATTATGCTAAGTGAAATAAGCCAGTCAACAAAAGAAAAATACCACATGATCTCACTTATTTATGAATAATAGATTATTATAAATTGATAAGCATAAACAGATATAGAGGAAGAACAATGTTGAACAGACTGTCAACCTACAGCTGGAAGGCTGGGGAGCGTTGGGGGGAGTTAAGAGATCAACTGAAAAACTTGTATGCATGCATATGAGGGTAATCAATGGACACAAGACTTTGGGGGGTGGGTAGGGGAGGAGGGGGAAAGGTCAAGGGGAAAAATGAAGACCTATCTAACATTTGTTGTAATACTTTAAGTAATAAAACAAAATTAAAAAAAATACAAAAAAAGCATATGGATATAGGAATACTAATTCAGATCTGTTGCAGTAGATGAGGGATGGTAGTGGCTTAGATTATACTGTTGTCAGTGTAGGTTAAGACAATTGGACAATGTTAAAAATTATTTTGAAATAGGATCAACAATACTTGATTGACTAATTTGTTATAAGTGGTATGACAATGGAAGATATCAAGAATGCCTTTTAAGAGCCTGGCAAAAGGCAAGCATTCAATATATGTTGGCCATTATTAGTTTTCAACCTTTATCCAACTTAATTCCTTTTTCTCTTAATACTACTCATATAATATTAATCTTATTTGCATTTTTCCTTATATATATTTGCCTGTGTGTTCGTTTTTTATTTTGGTAATATTTTGTATGTTTCCCCAAAATAGTATTTTGTTGGCAAAAAAAAAAAATAAATTTTAGCTTTCTGATTTAAGCAAACTAGATGAATAATGTTGTCATTTCCAATATTTTTTGGGGGGAGGGATAAGATGAAGGACAAGAACAGTTAAATTTTGTTGATGTCTATTTGAGATACACATTAATTATCCAAGCAAGAATGTTAGGTAGACAGTTACATGTATTAATCATAGAAGATTTATAAGTTTGTGGTATAAAATTGAGATATAACAAAATATAGATGGCATGTAAAGCCACAAGAGTGTATAAGCTAGGCAAGGAATAGTAGGGACCATAGGAAGAAAATTGGACTTAACATACTAGCATAAAGTATTTTAAAAATATATATGTTTTTGTTGATTTTAGGGAGAGTGAGGAAAAAAAGAAGAAAGAGAAATATTGATGTGAGAAAGAAACACTGATGGCTTCCTCTTGCATGCCCCTGCCTGTGGATCCCGACTGCAGTCCTAGGCACGTGCCTTGATCTTGAATCAAACTGGTGATCTTTTTGTGCCTGGTGTGATGCTCAACCAACTAGACACACTGGCCAGGACTTTAGATAGAATCTTGAGTAAATTTACCAATTAAAAGCTCAGTGCAATAGAAGAGGGTAAACTTGCAAAGGGCATTAACAGGGAAAGATAAGGAGGTAAAAGGAAATTTAGGCAATAGCAGTCAAAAGAAAAGGATTCTTTCAGAAGTACAGTGTTTTCAATACCATCACATGTTTAGAGGCCAAAACTGGAAAAACTAGCCTGTATATAGTGATATGTATATCATTGGTGAACTTAGAATGAGTAATTTTGATGAAATATTGGTGGCAGAAGTCAAATAAATGGACTAAATAATGTACAAGAGGTACAAGAGACAAAGAAATGATGATAAAGAGCACAAACAACTCATTCTACAAGTTTGGCTATGAAAGGCAGGATATAGAGCAGTAGCTGGAAGAGGAAATAGAGACAAGGGAATTACTATTATTTTTATTATTCATTAAAGAAGGAAGAGTAAGCATTGAAAGTTGGTGGGGAGTAGAAAAAATAAGCCAACGATTATGAGGATGGGTTGGTTACTGATAGGATCTTTCTCTCTCTGATAAAGTTGAGCGGGTAGAGAGTAAACAGCATAGAAAAAGATGTTGGAGTCATTCTTTGGTTTATATTCTTTCCATGATCCTTACAACAATGCTCTCACCATTTTCCTTCCTTTCAGCCATCTCAATAGCCTAATATGTAAATTTTGTATGTATTATAACCCTAGAGGTTCCTAAAAAGTTTGTATGATTGAATCATTATGAGATAAGCTTTTGAATCAATCAGACCCCATTTGAATCCTTTTCTGTACTTTATTAATGTTTAAAATTAGAGTAAAAATAACTAATTAGTAAGACAGAAACAGAAAAATACTGTATAATATCACTTATATGTGGAATCTAAAAAAGCCTAACTCTGAGAAACAGAGAGTAGAGTGATGGATACCAAGGGAGGTTGAGCTGGGGAAAATGCGAAGATATTGGTCTAAAGGGTACAAATTTCTTGTTATAAGAGTAAGAAGTTCTGGGGACTTAATGTACAGCATGGTGATTATAGAAAATAAGAATACTGTATTATATAAAAGATTCTAAGAGAGGATATCTTAAATGTTCTCACTACAAAAACAAATGATAACTATGTGACTTGATGGAGCTGTTGCCTAATATTGTGGTGGTAATCATTTTTGCAATATAGAAATGTAACAAATCAACACACATTCAGACACAATGTTATATAGCAATTATTTCTCAATAAAGCTGAAAAAATAAATAAAACATTGAAAGTTAACTAAATAGTAAGAATCATGTTTTAAACAAGGTAATGCATGTGAAACACAGCATAATATCTGATACATAGTAAGTGTTTATTTCATGCAATGCAAGAGGCTTGTTGTCAGCTCAAAATAATGGTTCCTGAGCAAGGTCAGTTGGATACATGAGCCATCAGTTTACACCCTGCATCCTATTCCATCTACATTATCAGCAATTTGCAAGCCAGGTCCTGTGGGCCAAATGCAAACCACCAAATATATTTTGTTTATCCCACAGTGGTTTTAAAAATACTTTAAACTTTTTGTCAACATTTAAAAGTCATGAGATTTTCCATATACATTTGGATTTCTTTAACTATTGGTAGATCTGTACAAATATATAAAAATACAAGACTGTGCCAAAAGCTTCATTGATTCTATCCACCTGTTTTTCTCCTTTAGGCACCTGAGTTTCAATAACTGCGATAAGGCGTAGCTAAACCTTGAGGCTGCTATGCAGCAAGGGATCAATTTTATGCCTTTATCAAAACTTTAATTGACATTTATTCAGCTATCAAAAAACAAATTTAAGACAAAGCTCAAAATCTTTTAGACTTATTTTGGTCTAATGTACAGTCATTTATAAATGAATAAGGAATCTCAGAAACAACATTGTCTCCTCAGACACTTTCTAATTTTGTTCTAATTTACAAGTAGGAGGATGGACAAGGCAGAAATAACTAGACTTAAGGGGGAAATCTCTCCATCTAGCTTTATGTCTCCATGTAAAATAAATTTTATAGGCTCATTCAGTAAATCATTTAGCCAAAATTAAACCTCGAAGCTATCATACCAGAATTTTCAGGCCTATTGCTCAGCTACTGAGCCTTGCTATCCATTAAAAAATAACCAATTTCCAATGAATGACCTTAAATGAAATGAAGGAATAGAGACCAAAGGTTATGCAAGTTTTTCTTTTATTTGATAAAGTATCCTTCTACTAATATTATATTAGCAGCTAAATGATGCCCAGTGCCTTTGGAAATCAATACTTTTGTGCAAATTGGTTTCAATTAAAGATGTTTCAGTTTATTCCTCAATAATAGGTTGTCGTCGTATTTTTAAAAAGTACTTTGCCATGTGTCTCTTGGATTTCTGAATGTCCTCTTTTGAAAAGTGTCTACTTAGGTACTTTGCCCATTATTTTGATTGGATTTTTTACCTTCCTTTTGTTGAGTTGTATGAGTTCCCTGTAAATGTTGGAGATTAAGCCCTTGTAAACAACAAAATTCCAAATTATTAATTTACAATGAGGCTTATAATCGTTATACAGGTTAAATTACTCATGTTGTCCTGTTAGTGGTGATAACATTGGTAAATATGTTCTCCCAGTGGGCTTTCCTGTTGTCTTGTTGATGGTTTCTTTTGCTGTGCAGAAGCTTTTTATTTTGATGTAGTCCCATTTGTTTATCTTCTCTTTAGTCTCTCTTGCCCTAGGATCTGTGTCTGTAAAGATATTGCTAAGACATATGTCTGTAATTCAGAAAGTCAAGAGACACATGAAAACATGCTCAAAGTCACTAATCATCTGAGAGATGCAAATCAAAACAACAATAAGGTACCACCTCACACTTGTCAGAATGGCTATCATCAACAAACGACAAGTGCTGGAGAGCATGTGGAGAAAAAGGAACCTTCCTGCACTGCTGGTGGAAATGCAGACTGGTGCAACCAGTGTGGAGAACAGTATGGCATTTTCTCAAAAATTTAAAAATGGAACTGCCATTTGACCCAGTAATACCACTTCTAAGATTATATCCCAAGAAAACAGAAACACCAATCAGAAGAATGTATGCACCCCTATGTTCATAGCAGCACAATTTACAAGCTAAGATTTGGAAACAGCCTAACGCCCATCAGCAGATGAGTGGATTAGAAAACTGTGGTACATCTACACAATGGTATATGACGCTGCTGTAAAAAAGAAGGAATTCTTACCATTTGTAGCAGCATGGATGGAACTGGAGAGCATTATGGTAAGTGAAATAAGCCAGGCAGTGAAAGAAAAATACCACATGAACTCACTCACTTATGAATAATAAAGAACATTATAACCTAATGAACAAAAAGATAGATACAGAGGCATGGAACAGACTGTCCAAGTATAGCAGAAAGGCTGGGGAGTGTTGGGGGTGGTGGTGGTTAAGAGATCAACCGAAGGACTTGTATACATGCATATTAGCATAACCAATGGATGCAAGACACTGGGGGTGGTGAGGTGAGGGCATATGCCAGGGGGTAGTAGAGGCTGCAGGAAGGTCAATGGGGGAAAATCGAGGCATACGTACTACTATTTGTATTACTTAAAGCAATAAATAAAATTGTAAAAAAGAAAAAAAGAAGTAGTTTACTAGCTAGATATATATGCCAAAATAAAAATTAGAGCTTTTCAACTATAAAAACACTAGGGGCCCGGTGCACAAAAATTTGTGCACTGGATGGGGGGTCCCTCAGCCCGGCCTGTGCCCTCTCCCAGTCTGGGATCCTTCTGGGGATGTCCACCTGCTGGTGTGCCTGTCCAGCCTGGGTGAGGGGCCAATGTCTGTTTGCAACCTGGCCAAGCTCCCCAGTGGAGACCCTCACTCCAGGGGGTGTGGCAAGCCTGGGTGAGGGGCTGAGGGCAGTTTTCAGGCTGGCCACAGCTCCCACTGACCCTATGGGGCACCCGCCTGGGAAGCTGATGGTTGGGTGGTGCTGTCTACCCCATGGCCTCCCGGGTGTGGGCCGCGGGGATCCGGCCACCTGTTCCCCGTGCCCTGGAAGGCTCCCACCTGGGAAGCCGTGGGTGGGGAGGCGCTGGTCGCCCCATGGCCTTCCGGGTGGGGGCCGCAGGGGTCCAGCTGCCTGGTCCCCGGGTGGGGTGGCGCTGGCCACCCCATGGCCTCCCGGGCAGGGCCGCGGTCTGGCCGCCTGTTCCCCACGTGCCCCAGAAGGCTCCCGCCCAGGAAGTCGAGGCTGCAACGGCGAGGCTGCAGGGATCCGACCGCCTCGTCCCCACGCCCCGAAACGCTCCCAAGGCGGCGGGGCCGCGGGGATCCAGCTGCCCTGCCCCCGCGCCCCGGAACGCTCCTGAAGCAGTGGGGCTGAGGGGGTCCAACCGCCTCGTCCCCACGCCCCGGAACGCTCCCGAGGCGGCGGGGCCGCGGGGATCCGGCTGCCCGCCCCCGCGCCCCAGAACGCTCCCGAGGCTGAGGCAGTGCCCCAGCCTCAGGAGCCTTCCTGGGCGCGGGCAGCCGCCTGGTGCCCGCCTCCCCCCCACCCCGGCTCCCGCCTGGAAAGGCATCTGCAGGCCCAAGGCGCTGGATGCCTTCTCAGGCAGGAGGCTCCCAAGATGGCGGAGGCCGCAGCCCTGGAGAAGCCACACACCAGGGCTGCGGCCTCCGCCATCTTGGCTGGGCTAATTTGCATACAGCAGCTCTGATTGGCTGGTGGGCGTGGCTTACCCATCTCGGAGAAACAGTTAATTTTAATATTTCGCTTTTATTAGTTTAGATAATCTCCTATCCTACTCTAAAATTTCTAATCCAGTGCTCACTTCAGCAGCATGCATAGTAAAATTGGAATGATACAGAGAAAATTAACATGGCCTCTGCACAAGGATGACCTTCAAATTCATGAAGCATTCCATATTTAGAAAGAAAAATAAAATAAACTTCCTAGGATATAAGAGACAATCATATCTGAAGCTAAAGAAGCAAAAGGGAAAATGGTGTTACTAGAGCCCTTGTTAGTTTTTAGCTCTTTCAATACATATTACCAAGTTTCTGAATTAAATCACCATAGCTTGAAATACCTATAGTGGTTTCCATTTTCCTGACCAGATAATGACTGATGATGCTGATGACAACAGGAAATAGATATAATAGTAATGTAGCATTAGTTACAATGAGATGCCTCCTACTCCTTTTAAGTACTGACCTTCAAATCGGAGATCAACACATATCTATAGAAGCAGACATAGGCATATTTGAACTATACAAAATGGTGAGCCACAGAGGCTAACACTGACCCAGTATGTTGAAAAGTGTGTAAGAAATAGAGAATCTTAACCATCACAGTTTGAGCATTTCCAGTTACACTTGCAGGGATGTACCAACTACCTTAAACTGATACCACTTAATATTTTAATCATCTAACTCCCTTTGTTTGAATAAAAGCTCAGAAAGCAACCTTTCATGATTTATTACATGATTTATCTTCCAGTGTTTGGCTACCAACTGGAGAGACAATGTGCTGAATATAGGAACTCTTAATAACAGATTCTTTTGCGGGGGATGAATAAAATAGTATTTGCTGATGCAGATTTGTTTTCTGTGTGACTTAATTACAAGGAGAGAATGTATTGAACAGGACAACATGAGTAATTTAACCTGTAAGACAATTATAATCCTCACTGTAAATTAATAATTTGGAATTTTGTTGTTTACAAGGTTTTATATGCATATGAATAATTGAGTCAGGTATTCAGGTCCTGATTAGATCTGGACACTGACAAGAGTGAGAGAAGCAACCTAAGTGTCTATGGATGGGTGAATGGATAAAGAAGCTGCGGGATATATACTCCCATATGTGACAACATGGGTAAATATTGAGAATATCAAGCTAAACAAAATATTTCAGACAGAAACAGCAAGAATCATGATTTCACTCATATGTGGGATATAAAAATGAATCAACAAATACACAAAACAAAATAAAACAGAAACTTCTAGACAAAGACAACAGTATGGTGGTTACCAGAGGGGAAGCAGAATTAGGAGAGGTGAGACAGGATAAAGGTTGTCAAATATATGGTGACAGAAGAACACTTGACTTTGAGTGATAAACACAGTGCCATATGCAGATGATGTATCACAGAAATGTACACTTGAAACTTATATAATCTTATTAACTAATGTTATTTTTGTCTTGCAGTCTGTTCATGTGCTCTATCACATTTATTGATTTGCAAATATTGTACCAATTTTGCATCCCTGGAACAAATCCCACTTGGTCATGGTGTATGATTTTTTAATATATTGCTGGATCCAATTTGCTAAAAATTTTTTGAGGATCTTTAGCACCTATACTCATCATGTATATTGGCCTATAATTCTCTTTCTCTGTAGTATCTTTTTCTAGTTTTGGAATTAGAATTATTCTGGTCTCATAAAAAGAGATTGGAAGTGTTATTTCCTCTTGAATTTTTTGAATAGCTTAAGGAGGATAGGTGTTAGTTCTTCTTTGAATGATTGGTAAAACTCTCCTGTGAATCTGCCCAGAACAGGGCTTTTATTTGCTGGAATTTTTTATTATTATTACTAGAGGCCCGGTGCACAAAAATTTGTGAACTCAGGGGGGTCCCTCAGCCCAGCCTGTGCCCTCTCACAGTCTGGGACCCTAGGGATGTCCACCTGCTGGATTAGGCCCACTCCCCAGGAGATCGGGCCTAAGCTGGCCGACAGACATCCCTCTGGCAGCCCAGGAGCCCTAAGAGGATGTCCACTTGGCAGCAGGGAGCGGCCTATGCTGTAGTTGGACATCCTTAGTGCTGCTGAGGAGGCTGGAGAGGCTCCCATCACCACTGCTGTGCTGGTAGCCATTAGCTTGGCTTATGGCTGAGCAGAGATCCCCATGTGGGAGTGCACTGACCACCAGAGGCAGCTCCTGTATTGAGTGTCTGCCCCCAGGTGGTCAGTGTTTGTATAGAGACCAGCCATTGCCAGTCGATTTGCTGTTAGGGTCAATTCGCATATTAATCTTTTATTATATAGGATAGAGGCCAGGTGCATGGGTGGGGGTTGGCTGGTTTGCCCTGAAGGGTGCCCAGATCAGGGTGGAGGTCCCCTTGGGGTGTCTGGCCAGACTGGGTTAGGGGCTGAGGGCCGTTTTCAGGCTGGCCAAGCCCCCCACCCATAAGGGTGGGGCCATCCTGGGTGAGGGACTAACAGCTATTTGCAGGCTGGCCACAGCTTCCAGCCACCCAAGCTCCCAGCAAGGCTGGCTGGAAGCAGGTATCTGGGGTTTATTTATCTTCTATAATTGAAACTTTGTTGCCTTGAGCAGAGGCCACAGCCTGCCTAGGCAGGCAGCTTCCTCCATCGCTGAAGCAATGAAGCCTGTTTGCTCTAGCTCTGTGGCTGCTGGCCGCCATCCTGGTTGGGTTAATTTGCATATAGTCACTCTGATTGGCTGGTGGGCCTGGCATGGGATGTAGCGGAGTAATGCAATTAGCATACTATTCTTTTATTTGATTAGACTGGAGGCCCGGTGCACAAATATTTGCGCACTTCAGGGGGTTCCTCAGACGAGCCTGTGCCCTCTTGCAGGCTGGGAACCCTCAGGGGATGTCCATATGCTGGCTTAGGCCCGCTCCCCAGGCGATCAGGCCTAAGCTCGCAGTCAGACATCCCTCTGGCAGCCCGGGAGCCCTTGGGGGATGTCCACTTGCCTGCAGGGAGAAGGTCTAAGCTGCAGTCGGACATCCTTAGGACTGCTGAGGAGGCAGAAGAGGCTCCCACCACCACCACTGTATTGGCAGCCATCAGCCTGGCTTGTGGCTGAGCAGAGCTCCCCCTGTGGGAGTGAACTGACCACCAGGGGCAGCTCCTGCCTTAAGCACCTGCTCCCTGGTGGTCAGTGTTTGTCATAGTGACCAGTCATTCCCAATCATTCTGCTGTTAGGGTCAATTTGCATATTAACCTTTTATTATATAGGATAGAGGTCTGGTGTATGCGTGGGGGCTTGCTGTTTTGCCCTGAAGGGTTTCCCGGATCAGGGTGGAGGTTCCTTCTGGGGTTTCTGGCCAGCCTGTGTGAGGGGATGAGGGCTATTTTCAGGCTGACCACACCCCCATCAGGGAGGGGAGTCCTGCTGGGGTGCCTGTCCAGCCTGGATGAGGGGCTGATGGCTGTTTGCAGGCTGGCCATAGCCCCCTCAAGGTGAGTGTCCCCCCCTGGGGTGCCTGGCCAGCCTGGGTGAGGGGTTGATGGCTGTTTGCAGTCTGGCCACAGCTCCCATTGACCCAATGTCCCAGCGAGGCTGGCTGGAATCAGGTTTTTGGTGTTTACTTATCTTCTATAATTGAAACATGTTGCCTTGAGGAGATGCTACAGCCGGCCTAGGCAGGCAGTTTCCTCCATAACTGGTGAAACAAAGCCTGCTGTTTGCTTCAGTTCCATGGCTTCTATAATTAAAACATTGTTGCCTTGAGTAGAGGCTACAGCCGGCCTAGACAGGCAGTTTCCTACATCATTGGTGCAACGGAATCCTCCTGTTTGCTGTAGCTCTGTTGCTACTGGCTGCCGTCTTGGCTGGGTTAATTTGCATACAGCCACTCTGATTGGCTGGTGGGTGTGGCTCGGGTGGTGGGCATGGCTTGGGTGAAACGGAGTGAGGGTCAATTTGCATATTACTCTTTTATTTGATTAGATTATTATTAGTGCTTCAATTTCATCAGTAGTTATCAGCCTATTCAGGTTTTATGATTCTTCTTAATTGAGTTTTGGAAGATTGTATTTTTCTAGGAATATGTCCATTTCATCATGGCTGTCCAATTTGTTGGAGTAGAGTTGTTCATGGTATTTTTTTACAATCCTTTGTGTTTCTGTGTAGTCAGTTGTTACTTAACCTCTTTCATTTCTGATTTTGTTTATTTGGGTCCTCTCCCTTTGTTTCTTGATGAGTCTGGCTAGAAGTTCATCAGCCTTGTTTATCCTTTCAAACAACCAGCTCTTGGTTTTATTGATCTTTGGTATACATTTTTTAGTCTCTATGTCATGTATTTCCACTGTGATCTTTATTATTTCCTTCCTTCTGCTTACTCTGGGGTTTGTTTTTTTTTTTCTCTCTTTCTCGTTCTTTAAGTTGTAGGGTTAGATAACTTATTACAAGTTTTTTTTTTAATTTATTTTATTGATTTTTTTACAGAGAGGAAGGCAGAGGGACAGAGAGTCAGAAACATCGATGGGAGAGAAACATCGATCAGCTGCCTCTTGCACACCCCACACTGGGAATGTTCCCGCAACCCAGGCACATGCCCCTGACCAGAATCAAACCTGGGATCTTTCAGTCTCCAGGCCGATGCTCTATCCACTGAGCCAAACTGGTCAGGACTTATTATAAGTTTTTCTTGTTTTGTTTTGTTTTGTTTTTTTTTGAGGTGGGCCTTTAATGCTATGAACTTCCCTCTCAGGATTGCTTTCACTATGGTTTGTTGTGTTTTCATTGTCATCTGTTTTCAGGATGCTTTTTATTTCTTCTTTGATCTCTTTGGTAACCCAAACATTGTATAATAGCATGCTATTTACCCTCCATGTGTTTGATTGGTTTTTATTGTAGTTGATTTCTAATTTTAAGTCACTATAATCTGAGAAGATATTTGATATGATTTGAGTCTTTGTGAATTTATAAAGACTTAGCTTGTATTCCTTTTTTTTCTATTTATTTTGTTTATCACTAACATGTATATGCCTTCTAACAGATATAAAGAAAATCAGAATCAAATTTATTTGGGGACATCCAAGGATCTTATGCAACCACTAGATCTATGCTTTTAAACAATGCTATGAATACTTGTTAAATGAAGGAAACACTGGTGACACATTGCCACTACTTTGTGAATAAACATGGTTTTTAAATTAAACATCATGTTTATCACTGTTTTTTTTTCTTTCTTTGATTTAGATAATGCTTAAATAGAATGCTACAACTTGGCATAGTTGCAAAAGCAAAGGTTTTGAATCCAAACATGGATTGAAATCTTCCCTTTTTCAATTAGCAATTGTAAACTAGAGGTAATAATGTCCACCTTATAGGACCTTTGTTAGAATTTTAAAACACCAGGCGGAAGATGCGTGGTGTTTTGCCTGGCACATAATAAACATTCTATAATTGGTAATAATTGCACCTTAGATAGCAAGAATTTTGTCTTTACACTTAACATATCAGTGGTAACTGTTTGTTGTCTTGTAGTCACATATTTTATGCAACTATTGCCAGGATTCCTCCAGATAGTGGCCAAAAGAAGCTAACTAACCTTTAGAAAGATTCATTTATAGTTCCTGTGTTAGGAGGACAGAGTCAAAGATTTCAGTGATATAAGATTTCTAAATTTTTTGAAATATTCAATTTCTATAAAACTTACAATGTTTTATGTGGCTCTACATTTCAAAAGCACAGCTTAAGTTCTATAAGCCAGTGTTTATGTATTAATATATACACAGTACCTCTTACATTGAAGTGAGGATTTGTCATTCAAGACAAATAAAAAACATAAATTTTAAGTAGTGTTATAAGCCTGACAAACATACTTGTAAAATGCTACTTATCACAAATGCATGTTGCATAAATAGCCATTTCCTGACTTTTATGATATAATTTTTGACCCACAGAATTTAATACCATGTTAGGATGAGCAGTGAATAAATAAGATTTTTGTATTATAAGCCTAAATCTTTTGAATATTAAGTTTTCATTTGACAGAAACTTATGATTATGCTCATATCAATAATATTCAAATTGTAAGATGAATGTCTGAAGCTATTATTAAGTGTACTATAGCAAGTTTGTTACATAAAAGGTTACTTGAGATTTGTTGTAATCACAGAATGTTGGAAACACAGATTATATGCATATATTTTTTAGTTTATACAGAGAAATAAATTATCTTTGTTTTAGAGCCCTTAAACTTGAAAATGCAATAAAAACATAATTAACTAATTTATCATAAATACCAAACAGGCCAATGATTTTGGTAATTATCAAGAGAACTCAATTTTTGCTTTACTATGCAGATCTTATTTGCTGAACTGAATTGGAGATCATTAAAATTATGTACAATATACTGCTTACTGAAGCATGACAAAATCAGACTGTTATAACCAATTAATTTAACTTAATAAAGTTTTCAATTATTTTTTCTTTATTAGCATTCCCTTGAGGTTAATGATGTGATCTTTCTTTTGACTAGGAGGAATCAGTAAAAATTTTAGAAGAAAATTAAGTTTCAATTGTTTGAAATAACCAGGACTTTCTAATAGCTAAACAAATTATTTTCCTGACCCAAATCTGACCAAAAGAGCCCCATAATAAATTATTTGTACACTTTGTTAAACAATTTCCAACCAAACTTTTTGTATATTAAATAAGTTGGAAATTCCAGGTGTCTGTGTTGGTTTGATTTTCTGCTCTACCAGGGAAATATGTAAAAGAAATCACTGCTTTCTAGACCAGTTCAATGTCCTGACTAGGGCAGATATTGCACCATCTGCTGTACACTATATGGTGCCTATGAATGTCTTTTTATCTCTTTTCTCTATAGAGAAATCCTGCCAAGAGTCATCTATGAAATGACCTGTTGCTCTTTGCTCTTTCACTTGCATATGAAAAGGTGGTTATATTAGTAAGGGTATTTTCTACTTCTCATTAAATTTGAGAAGAAAGTGTGTGGGTAATTAGGATGTCCTGAGGAGTAGTGAACTGGATGTCTGGCATGGGCTTTATAAAATGACATTTATTGTGGTGAATTCATCCGAGCCAATGGTCTGATTCTAAGACTAGTAGGTCTAGAATATTGATTTGTTAATATTCTGAAATTGCTGTGTACTAAAATTCTTAATACTTAAACTAGAAAACAAACATATTACTGATAATTTATAATTACTATATAGACTTTATAAGCATTCCTTTAAGGTTAATGATGTGATCTTTCTTCTGACCTGAACAGTGATTAAACTACGGTAACAAGTCTTTGTAGTTAGTTCCTGTGCTCAAAGCTCAAATCTGCTATTTTCTGCCACTGATATATCTGTCAATTTCTGTAATGTCTTAGCTTCTTCGACATAACTGAGAATGATTATATTGGCCTCATAAAACGGTTATAAGTTTTCTGGTCTTAGGTCTTCCATTGAAGACTTTAATCTATTTTGAGTTTATTTTGGTTATAGTGAAAGAAAGTGGTTCAATTTCATTTTTTCCAGTTTCCCCAATACCACTTATTGAAGAGACTGTATTTATCCCATTTAATATCCTTGACTCCTTTGTAGTAGATTAATTAACCATACAAATGAGGATTTATTCATGAGCTCTCTATTGTATTCCCTTAATCTATATTTCTGTTTTTATTCCAGTACCTCACTGTTTTGATTTTTGTAGCTTATAGGATAGTTTGATACCAGGGAATGTGATACCCCACACACACTTTGTTCTTCCTCAAGTTTTATTTGGCTATTCAGGGTCGTTTATGGTGTTATATAAATTTTAAAGTTAGTTGTTCCCTCATCAATGTCATAACAAAATTTCATCAAGCAAATTGAGGACGTGCTGTATAAAGTCAACAATGACAATAACAATTCTAAAGATAGTGTTTTGATAAAAAGGCACTCTAAAACACCCTCAATAAATTGCATAGATGAATTTATAAGCACAATTATATAAAACATAATTTAAAAATTATATTTGCTATAAATTATCACAGTAAAAATTAAAAACAACTTGAATGCCTATATATCAGGATAGTAAATAAATAAATTATGCATGCTATCCTATATAATAAAGAGGTAATGTGTAAATTGACCATCACACCTTCACACAAGTTGGCCAACGGGGTGGGGGGGGGTGGTTAGGGGCAACCAGACCAGCAGGGGAGGGAAATTAGGGGCAACCAGGCCTGCAGGGGAGGGCAGTTGGGGGTAATGGGGCCCAAATGGGAGGGCAGTTAGGCCTTGATCAGGCAGGCAGGGAAGTGGTTAGAAGTTGATCAGGCTGGCAGGCAGAGCGGTTAAGGGCAATCAGGCAGGCAAGCGGTTGGGAGCCAGCAGTCCCAGATTGTGAGAGGGATGTCCGACTGTTGGTTTAGGCCCAACATCTCCCGAAGGGTCTCAGATTAGAGAGGGTGCAGGTTAGGCTGAGAGACATGCCCCCTGCCCAGTGCATGAATTTCGTGCACCCAGCCTGTAGTCCTATCTAACAAAAGAGTAATATGCAAATTAGGTGTCACTCCATCACAAAGATGGCCGCCCCCATGGCCACAAGATGGCAGGGCCCATAGTCACAAGATGGCGGCGCCCAGTCTGGCTCAGCCCCGACAATGAAGTGGTCAGGCCTGTTAGCCAGGCAGGTGACGGGAGAGGCAGGGGGCCCAAGGGGTGGAACAGGAGATCAGAGGGGGTTGGAAGTCCCTTGCCCAGGAGCAAGGGTGGAGATCGCAGGGGCCTGGGCACCTGTGGAGAGAGCAAAGCAGGAGTCTGGGGGTCCCCTACCCAGGCCTGCAACCTTGGCCAAAGGCTCAAGGGTGGAGCCGGCAATGTCAGGGTCCTAGGGTCTCCTGCCCAGGCCTGTAGCCTTGGCCAGAGGAAGCAGTTGGGCAGGGGCAGAACTGGCGATCACAGGGATTGGGGGTTCCCTGCCCAGGCTTGCAGCCTTGGCCAGAGGCTGCCAGTGGGGCAAGGACAGAGCCGGCGATGGCAAGGAGCAGGATCAGAGCTGGTGATCGCAGAGGCCTGGGCTCTGTGAAGCCGGCCATTGGAGGGGCTTGGGGGTCTTCTGCCCAGGCCTGCAGTCTCAGGCAGAGACTGAAGGCCTGGTCAGGGTCAGAGCTGGCGATTTCAGGGGTCTGGGGGTACCCTGCCCAGGCCTTCATCTTTGGCCAGAGGTTACAGTCCTGGGCAGGGTTGGAGCTGGGATTGGAGGGGCAGGGGTGGAGCCGGTGATCAGAGTGAACTACAGAGGAAACACCTTTTCTGACTGCTCATTGACTAAGCTCCCTGTATGCCACTGGTAATATCCCTAGTAACTTGGGTAATAAGAATCCAAAAAGGCAATCTAGGGTTTTTCCACCACACTCCTAGAGAAACTAAAATGAAGGTCCACTGCTGGAGGGCTAAGAAATGTCATATCCTGCCCTAGCTGGTTTGGCTCAGTGCATAATGCCTCAGCCTGCTGACTGCAGGGTCTGGGTTCAATTCTGACCAAGGGCATGTATCTAGGTTGCCGGATCCTCCCGGGCCAGGGCCCAGGTCAGGGCATATGCAGGAGGCAACCAATCAAAGTGTTCTTACCATTTGCAGCAGTATGGATGAAACTGGAGAGCATTATGCTAAGTGAAATAAGCCAGTCAATGAAAGAAAAATATCACATGATCTCACATATTTATGGATAATAAAGACCATTATAAATTGATAAACATAAACAGATACAGAGGCAGAACAGCATTGAACAGACTGTCAAACTACAGCTGGAAGGCTCAGGAGGGTTGAGGGGGAGTTAAGAGATCAACTGAAGGACTTGTATGCATGCATATAATCATAATCAATGGACACAAGACACTGGGGGGTAGGGGAGGAGGGGGAAGGTCAAGGGGAAAAAACGGAGGCTTATTTAACACTCTTTGTAATACTTTAAGCAATAAAACAAAATTTAAAAAAAGAATTACAAAAAAACCAAAGTGTTCCTCTCACTTCGAAGTTTCTCTCTGTTTTTCCCTTCTCTTCCACATTCTCTAAAAATCAATGGAAACATAGCCTCAGGTGAGGATTAAAAAAAAGAAAGAAAGAAATGTCATATCCTATGAAGGACACATCTTGAAAATGCCTAAGGAAAGTTGTCATTTTTTCATGGTGAAGAGACTGGAGTTTGTGTTGATGAAAACACCTTGATGGCTGTGGTGACTGGCAGTGGCTGTAGCAGTGGGGTGATGGGGCTGGTGGCTTCCCCTGATTAGCCTGGTGGCCTCCCACATAGGGAGACCAGACTGGGGCTTAGACCCACTCTCCAAGGGGAGCAGGAAGCAGGCCTAAGCATCAGTAGGACACTCCCTGAGGGCTCCCAATATGTCAGAGGCAGCAGGCTGGGCTGAGGACCCCCCACCCCACGCACAAATTTCATGCACCAGGGTCCTAGTGTATATATAATGTTTTATCCATTAATTTGTCAAAGAACTCTTAGGTTGTTTCCATGTCTTGAGTGTTGTATATAATGCTGCAATGAATATGTAGGTGCAGACATTCCTTTGGGATTCTATTTCATTTCAGTTTGATATATACCCAAGAGAAGAATTACTGAAACATGTGATAGTTTTATTTTAATTTTTCTAGTAAACTTAATATATCATTCTATGGCTGCACCATTTTACATTCCCACCAAGAGTATATAAGAGTATCTTTAACCCATATAGT
>PVJC01023231.1:0-18968 GCA_004026665.1 Murina feae
CGCGCCTCCGTACCTCTGTACTTTGCTTCCGCTGCTGCTCTGAGTCTCAGACTCTTCTCTGGTTGTAGGATTTTCACTCAGCCAGCCGTCCTGTGGGTGCGAGTGGTGTCCGTGTGTTCTTTTCGTGGTTTTTCTGAAATAGTTGTTCACAGCTGCATATACGGTGTCTACCCTATGCCGCCATCTTGTTTCTCTCCTGGAATCAGGTTTATGGGGTTTATTTATCTTCTATTATTGAAACTTTGTTGCCTTGAGCGGAGGCCAGAGCCTGCCTAGGCAGGCAATTTCCTCGATCGCTGGTGAAACGAAGTCTCCTGTTTGCTTCAGCTCCATGGCTTCTATAATTGAAACTTTGTTGCCTTGAGCAGCCTAGGCAGGCAATTTCCTCCATCACTGGTTCAACGAAAGCCTCCTGTTTGCTCTAGCTCTGTGGCTGCCGGCTGCCATCTTGGCTGGGTTAATTTGCATGTAGTTGCTCTGATTGGCTGGTTGCCGTGGTTTGGCCAGTGGGTGTGGCTTAGGTGTAACGGAGTGAGGGTCAGTTTGCACAATATTCTTTTATTAGATTATACTAGTGGCCCAGTGCACGAAATTCTTGCATGGAGGTGGTTGTCCCTCAGCCTGCTTTGTACCCTCTCCAATCTGGGGCACCTCGGGGGATGTCTCACAGGGATAGGGCCTAAACTGGCAGTAAACATCTCTCTTGAAATCTGGGACTGTTGGCTTCTAACCATTCACCTGCCTGCCTGCTTGATTGCCCCTAACCACTCTGCCTGCCAGCCTGCTCTCCCCCAACTGCCCCCCCGCCAGTCTGATCACCCCCAACTGATCCCCACTGATGGCCTACTCCCAAGTGGCCCCCCCTGCTGGCCTGCTCACCCCCAACGGCCTTCCACCACCGGCCTGATCACCCACAATGCCCTCCCCTCTTGGCCCCTAATCGCCTCTACCTCAGCCCTACCACCATGGCTTTGTCTAGAAGAACATCTGGAAGGTCTCTTGGAACGTCTTCCAGTCTAATTAGCATATTACCCTTTTATTAGTATAGATATGATAAATTGAGCTTATTCTAAGGCATTATTTCAGGAGGAAGGGACATGGGTGAGTGATGAGATCTTGGTAAGTTCCTAAAACTAAGAATTTAAAAAAAAATTATAAATCAATATATACTAAGTGAAATAATATGCCACATAACACATAGCTAGTTCATCGATTTTACATATACAGGGTAGGCAAAATTAAGTTTACAGTTGTGAGTACATGAAACAGTTTAGTCTTGTATTATTATTTTCTAGAGGCCCAGTGCACAAAATTAGTGCATGGGGGGGGGCTCCCCTCAGCCCAGCCTGCACCTTCTTCAATCCAGTACCCCTCAGATCGAGCCTAAACTGGCAATCAGACATACCTCTCACAATCTGGGTCCACTGGCTTCTAACTGCTACCTGCCTGCCTGCCTGATTTCCCCTAACACTCCCCACCCCCCCGCTGGCCTGGTCGCCCCCTCCTCCCGCCTACTGTGGGCCTGGTCACCCTATGCAGCCTGCTGCTGGGTTGTTTGTTCGCCCCTCACTCACTCCCCTGCTGGCCTGTTCACCCCACACAACCTGCTGCTTTGTTGTTTGGTCGCCCCTCACTAACCCTCCTACCGGCCTAGTCACCCCATGTAGCTTGTTCGGTTGTGATGGTCACTTAGGCTTTTATATATCTAGAAGATTATATTTCTTTGTATTTCAACTGCAAGCCTACTTTTGCCCACCCCTGTAAATATTAGTGTCTAGCCTATCTTTTAAAATGTAGTGTGTAAAATATTTGAACTGTAAACCTACTTTTGCCCACTTTTGTGAGTTTTTAACTTATTTTTAAGTTTTATTTTTTAAAATGTAGCGTGTAGTGTGTAAAACATTTAAAAATGTAGAGTCACTTCTTGGGGGATATTTTAAATTTGTTGGTAAATTAATTATCAGTTAATGTGAGATAATAGTCTACGTGGTTCAGCCAGAGAAAATGTCGATACCAAGTGACAAATAGGTGTTAGGAAATATCTAGAACATTCAGATAACATGGTTCTTTTACAAGTTCTTTAAGGTCTTATTGCTCTAGCATGCATCTAAAGGAAACATTGGAGTAAATCTTCATCTCTATTTATTTGTTATAATTTAAAATATTTTTCTTAGACAATTTTATTCAAGTCTTCATCCAGTGTTTTCAAATTTTTCATGTAAAACTCAAGTCTGGAAAGATTCTCAAGTCTGTTTTGGGTAACAGCTATAAGCTTTGAAAACATGATCTTTCAGTTTTGAGATCAATATTTTGAATGTGGTGTGATATTTTGGACTAAAATTTTGGAGTCTCTCATTCAAATTCCTTCTTAACTACTTACTCTTCTTTGACCTTGGCAACCACTGAAACTCCATTTATCTCTAAATTAAAGAGGATGAAATAATTTAGTAAATATTGAACTACATGCTAGACACTGTGCTAAGTGTTTGGGATGCAACAGGGAATAAGACAGATATGATTATGTCCTAATGGAGCTTACAGTCATAAAGTAAGTAATCCAGTGAATAAATAATTACAAATTGTCATATGTGTAGAAACAGAAACAAACAGGGTCCTGAGAGAGTGACTGTTTGTCTTGCATCACATGTCACAGTCTGTAATTACTACTTAGTTTATTTATCTACCTATTTAATATCTGCCCTTTTCACTACTGGTGTGTAGGCTCTGAGAGAGGGTGAGCCACCTCTCACCTTCATCAAAATACCCCTAAGGGATGGCACAGTTTCTGGCGAGTAGAAGCTCAATAAATATTTGGCTGCCTGAAGAAATGAATGCAGGGATGGGACTGGAGAGAGTCAGGGACAAGATCATGCAGTGGTTTTGATCTGGTGTGGGAAGGTGTTGGAATGGAATCCAGAGGGCAGGGGAAGCAACAAGTTTTAAGGAGAAGCTAGATCTGGGTTATGTGTTAGGATCACTTTAGCAGCAATCTGGAAATATACTGAAAGCATGTAGGGGTGAAGAAGTGAGACCAGTTAGGAGACTATTAGATCAACCTAAGCTAGAGAGACTCTCCAAGATCCCTTCTAGCTTTGAACATTCTCTGTATTTTAAAACTTGGCTATACTTGCCAGTCTTCCCTCTTAGTCACTCCACTTTTTCCTACTTACTATTACTTAAAAAGAAATGGATGAGTTCATTATGCACATGAGAACTGTGAATACAATGCCTTAAAAACACATACCTCAAAAAGAAGAGAATAAAACAGACTAGAGGCTATTGAATTTTTGTGGCAAATTTCTATCTTTAGATTTTGGGCATCTGCTAATTTATATTCTCATTTACTAAGCATTCCGATTTCTATTAGGAACTTTGTCTTATTTTCAAATGTCTATTTTTTTCATGAGATCACCTCTTAATTGTTGTAAACATGTAAGATAGTGTATTGTTGGTATGGTTGAAGATTCAGAAGTAGAAACTGGGTATTTTGTATCTTCATTCTCAGGAATTTGATATCTTTATAGGTTATTAAGGTCTTACAATTAAGGCTGAAAGGATAAATAGTTAATACTATGGGCTATTGATTTTACTCAGGACTGTGGCCTCTAACTCTAAGTGGTCAGCATGAATATTTTTGTCTGTGAAGGATTCCAAGCCTCCACTGTTGGTGGGAGGGGGAGTTGGTGCTTAGTGCAGGGAAATCTTAGTTTTATATTGGAAGGTCAGTAGCAGCATCTTTGACTAGGAAAAACTACATTATTACACAGATAAAACCAGAAGAAACATTAAACTTTTCTGAATTTAAAAATATAATGGTAGCTGCCTCTTCTCATTTGGTTTCTTTCATTTTGGAAGCAGGTAAAGCTAATTATCCTTGGTAAGCTATCCTCTATAAAGAAATGTAGTTTCACCCTGTAAGTATTATAAGCCATTTTATTTAATACCTTAGATAAAGTAGTTCTAGAAAAAGAGCTGGTTGCTAGGCTTTGTGTTGTTACCTGGAAGGGAGGTTCTATGCTGCAGGATTAGTGATCAGAATTTGTTGATTATTTTTATTTAAGCTAATACTTGAAATTACTTGTATAAGTACCTTTTATAATGATGTGGGTAGAAATGAAAAGTCTAAGTTAAAAGAGACTGATAAATTATAAATAAGGGCAGTTGTAAGATACTGACGTATGCTAGATGGATAAAGTAATAATAAAACAATTTGTTAGTAGGCATTCAGAAGTAGAATAAACCACCTTTCTAAATAACCAGGGAAAAATGATTGAACAGTTACTGACCATCCTTTTATTCTATGTAAATATTATATAACAAACCTTACTTGGTAATCTTTTTTAATTCTCTTCCTTAGTTCTTTAGAGATACATAAACCGGGTTTGGGTATTGAATTAGTAAATTAATTGCTAATCATGTTGTTTGTTAAAATGTAAATAGTGATTGCCTGTTAGCTGAGAAGACTAGAAATAATAGAAGCAGTTAAATTAGAAGCTTTAACTGGTGAGAAGGCCTAACAAACTGTCAGGTACTATTTTCTCTGTTGGAATGATTTTTATGAAGAATACTCAAATTGATCCTTACTTCTGAAGGATAGAGTCAAGTTAAAAGATTAGGGTCATAGAAAAAGTGTGTTTTTTTCTTTTGAATTAGTGAAGGGTAGTTTTGATCTTATCTTTCACAACGGGAGCCTGAGAATAGCTCCTACTAAGAATTGTAGTTCTTGCTAGTTTAACAACATATATTTCGGAGCCCCAATTAAGTAATGTTTTTATAATTAATAACTAGTCTTATTTCTGTGAAATGGAAGCTAAATCAGCAGAAGAATAGGTGAGCTAGTCTGTTACACATTATAGAATTTTCTACCATTGGAATATGTGGTTGGCCACTAGGGGCTAGTTAATAGAAATAAAAGCTAATCTTATTGGTACAAATGTAGCTATTGGTTAGAAAAAACAATTTTCTAAAAAACAAACTAGCAAATAGCAGTAAGAATGTTCTTCTGCTCTTCATCTCAAATTCAGTGAAAGTAATTAATTATGCAAGTCTTGGACTGGTATAGAAGAAAGAGCAAACATTCTGTAGGGAAAAAACTTGGGTATTGGGCATTTTTTTTTCTTTTTACCATGGTATGATGATACACTATGTGAACTTTGGGAAGCTCCATAAATTTAGTTTCTTCATCTGTAAAATGAAGAGTTTGTAATACTAAACCTACCTCTCAAGAGTACAGTGAGGGTCAAAGACTATGTACACAAACACAGTCATACTTGCATATACATATATACATGAAATTTTAAAATATTATTGCAAATATTTGTAATAATGCAATGATTTATTAAAGAAGTAGAGAGCAATTTATTCCATAAACAACTGAATTTAAAATATGAGACAATGTGTATTCCTTCCAGTGACCTTAAAGGCACTGCTTGGTAAGGCCCTTCTCCAACCTCATCTTTTGCCATATTGGCCCTTTGATAGTTTCTACAACAAACCAAGTAAGTGCCTTTTATTTCTCTGAGATTTTTCTTTCACTTGCCTTCCACTAATGCTTATGAAGGAGACCATATCTGACTTATTCACTCTAGTTTTTCTCCGGTGTCTGACACATAAAAGGTGCTTATCAGACAATATGTAAATAAGTTAGTGTGACTGTGTTCTAATAAAAATTTATTGATAGATTCTGGAATTTGATTTTCATGTGTGACAAAATATTATTTTCAACTATTAAAATGTAAAAGCTGTTGTCCAGGTGTTGTACAGAAACAGGCTGCAGATTGTATTTGACATGTGGAAGATATTTTACCAACCCCTGACATAGGACATTGTAAGTAGCACCCTTTACCCAACTTAGAAATATATTATGTTCCAAAACCTTTGAAACCTAGGAAGCATTTTCTTGTAAGGGTCATTGTTATATGTGTTGGTTAAGTTCCCAGACATTATGTCTTAAGGAAAAATGGATTTCTCCCAGCATTATTAGAATTTCCTGATTCCCTGATCTCTCTTTCACCTGCTGCAGTTTGCATCCGGGAAGTACCCTGCTCCCTGGACTCCAGTAGGTTGGTATGGTGACCAGATTAAAAAGAAATTCATGTATGTGATTAGGGAGGAGTCATGAGAAGAGAAAGGTTATAGAGGAGAGGAGAAAGAAAGAAAATAGAGACTATCAGAATGCATTATACATAGCAAAGGTTAGTATCATTTTGTGAAATATCAGTTATGTGTATGATTATATCTATATACATGCTGAGTCTCAGTGAAAAATGCATTTCTTACTGTGGTATGTAGTCAGAGTTTGACAGCCTGTTTTCTAAGGATTTGAGATACTGATCCTGAGAGATACTGATCCTGAGATCTTTTGTCAGAGCCAAATGAAAAATATAAAGGAAGCCTATTGACTGACTGCCTGCCTGCTACAGTGTTTCTGGTACTGAGCTTCCTTAGTTACCAGTTTTACAGATGAGAAAACAGGGTCATGCAGCCAATAAGCTTCACAACTGAAATTCAGACTGACTCTTACCTTATTTCAGAATATGGGCTTTGTCCATTACACCATGGTATTTTCCCTGTAGGGAAAGAAGCCATGAGGACAAAAGAGCCCCCAGTTGGTGGCAACTCACTAGATTGCTTGAGACAAAGGCAATTGGCTTGACTTTTAGGGACAGGGCCACTGGGAGAAAGTGGCAGGAACTACATATGGAGAATGATATGATTCTCCATATGTAGTGTAAGAAAGAAGGGGACTCTGTCATATCATTTTGCCCTTACGTTTTTCTTCTTCTGCCTCTGTACTACTCTCCCTGCTCATTCATACCTCACCACCAGTAAGGACTCTTAATTCATACTAGAAACAGCAAGGGCTTGAGGATGAGGCTTAGTGAGGAAGAAAGAGTAATATAATCTTGTCTTTAGCTGAAACAAGAATGAGAAGGGAAACTCAAGTAGCTGGGCCACCTGGTCACCCAGATGGGTTGGCTGTTCCCAGGTGGCAATTTATCAGTGGGTGTACGTAAAACAGCCTGCTATTAATTGAGTTACAAGCAGAAGTCATGACTTTGGAGACTTGTAACTTTGATATGCTAATTGAAAATAGTTTTTAGTTATTAAGGAACTTCTCTCTTATTTTTAATTATTTTTGTTAATCCTCACCCGAGGATATTTTTCCATTGATTTTTAGGGACAGTGGAAGAGGGAGGGAAAGACAAAGAGAAACATTGATGTGATAGAAACATATCAATTGGTTGTCTGCTGCATGAGCCCTGGCCAGGGCCTAGGGCCTAGGTGGGAGAAGCCTGCAGTCAGGGTGTGTGCCCTTGGCCGAATCGAACCTGGGACCCTTTGGTCCATGGGCCGACGTTCTGTCCACTGAGCCTCATGGGCTAGGGCAAGGGAATGTCTTTCTCTCTTAAGCAACACTTGGTTCATCTAGATTTAGTTATCTATTTTAAGAACTTAAAAATTATAATACATGTCGGAGACATCTGTTTCTCTTATGTATTGAGTTAACAAGTGTAAAAACTCATTTATGCTGAGTGTGATCTCCAACTTGATTTGGAATTGTTTTGGGAAGTAAAAGATTGATAGGAAAGCTATTGTTCTTAACTAGAAAAGTAACAAAATCATAGCAGGCAGATAACTGATTAATTGAATGGAAAAATGACAGACCCTTATAAAATGTGTTCCTCTTTCTCAGGCTGAGTTGGGTATTCTTTATTTTGCTGGGGAATTAATTCAAATATGATTAGTTTCTACTAGCAATATCTGAAGAATTGGGCTTAATATTGCTTACCCTGTGGTACTGCTTACTATATTCAGTATTATAATTGCTTGTTAATATGTTCACCTACCAGCTGAACTGTGCTCTTTCAGTCTCATTTAGTATAGTACTATGTTAATGTACTTTGTAGGTTAAGAGCACTGGAACCAGAGTGCCTGGTCTTGTAGCACCATAATTTTCTATCTGTGACTGAGGTTAAGTTATTTAACCTCGCTGTGCCACAGTTTTTTCACCTGGAAAATGGAGATAACAGTGGTACTTTATTCTATGAGTTGTTATTTAGTATAGATAAGTTAATATATAAAAAGACCTTTGAATGATGTCTGGCATTTAGTAAGCACTTTTGTGGTAAGCATTCTAAATAACTCAATACAAAATATAAGTTGAAAGATAAGCCACAGACTGGGAGAAAATATTTGCACTATTTGATAATATCTGATAAAGGACTGTTATCTAAATAATGAAAGAATAAAGAAGAAAACAAATAACCCAGTTAAAAAATAAGCCAAAGACTTCAATAAACACTTCACCAAAGAAGATATACAGATGGCAAATAAGTGTATGAAAAGATACTTCATATCATATGTCATCAGGGAGATGCAAATTAAAATGAGATACCATTACACACCTATTACAGTGACCAAAATCTGGGACACTGACACCACCAATTGCTGAGGCGGAGAGGGAAAGGAACTGTCATTCATTGATGGTGGGAATGCAGAATGGTATAGCTACTTTGGGAGACAGTTTGGTGATTTCTTCTAAAACGAAACATCCTTTTACCATAAGATCCAGTGATCATGCTCCTTGGTATTTACCTATAGGAATTGGAAAACTTATATGACACAAAACCCTCTATACAGATGTTTAAAACAGCTTTATTCATAAATCCAGACAATGGAATGTTATTCTAAAAAGAAATGAGCTATCAAGTCATGAAAAGACATGGAAGAAGCTTAAATGCATATTACTAAGTGAAAGAAGCCAAACTGAAAGGCACTGTCCAGTATGATTCGAACTGTATGATATCTGGAAAGGCAAAATTATGGTGATAGTAAAAAGAACAGTAATTACTAGGAGTGCATGGGGGCAAGGTGGTGACGGAGGAGGGATGAATAGGTAGAGCACAGAGGATTTTTAGGGCATTGAAACTACTCTTTATATTAAAGTGATGGATATATGTCATTATACATTTATTCAAACCCATAGAATATATATCACCAAGAGTGAACCTTAAGGTAAACTGTTGATTTTGGGTAATTATGATGTATCAGTATAGGTTTATTCTTGCTGACAATGTACCACTCTGATGAGTGATGTTAATTATGGGCATTCCAGTGTACAGGGTGTGGCAAAAGTTTACAGTAGTGAGTATGTGAAACAGTTTATTGTATTATTTGTTAATTATTGTATTATTTTCTGTGGGAACAAATGTAAACCTACACTTGCCCCACCCTTTATTTAGTGAAAAACTACTTTTGCAAGTGGCTATGCTGTTTTGTTTAGGATACAATAGTGTTTGTTTTGTTTATAGTATTTATGTTTATGTATTTATTGGACTCTGGTTTAATTCTAGGAAATAAGTTGGTTTTCAAGGGAAGAATACTATATTTTCAATTATGTAGTTTGATAGCATTGTTTTAGATAGAGGTTTTTGGGGGAATGTTTTCAGAAAACTGTAAAATAGATGGAGTAGTGTGTCATTCGGTAGTATATTCCCAAATGAGAGCACCTTAGAACCTTTCCAAAATTAGGTAAAGACAAAAGGGAGTGTTTTTTGGGGGGAATAACTGAAACTTTCAAGAGCATATTTTGTTTTATTTTCTCAGTGTTTTAATATCAACATATCTAAGAAGATAACTTCCATTTATTAATGCTTTATAGTTTTATATGTAATTTGATATAGAGTAGATGCCTCTTTTATTTGAATTGTTTCATGATTTTTTTTTTTTCTTCTGTATCTCAGATTGTGGTAATAGAATTTGCCTGAAGTCACTGATCGGTGGAGCTAGAACTTAAACCCTGATTTTTAAGTTTATTGTTCTTTTGTGAAAGTAAAGAATGCTTACCCATCCTCCTCTGCCATCTCCCTCCCTTAGTGGAAAAATGTTTGCAATCATTTATAAAGATAGTTGCTTTGTAAATTATCCTTGTATCACGTTTTATGAAATCCATGATTGGTAGGGGAAGGGGAGAGCCACTAGTAGCAATATAGCAGTAGGAAAGTCAGCTCTAATTCCAGGGTAGAGGTGGTTGTGTTCTTGATTGGATAGCTCAATGGCAGTCCCAAATCCACATATTCCACATATGTTAATTGTTGCTGAAAGAAAATTGTAAGTAAATCCTGCCTTTGATTGCTGCAGAAGTGTTTTTCTTAGTCACTTTTTCTTTTTTCTTTTTTTAATTTATTTTTCAATTACACTTGACATAATATAATATTAGTTCAGGTATATAACATAGTGTATAACTTACAAAATAATTACCCTAATAAACCTAGTACTCATCTGACACCAGACATAGTTATTACAATATTTTTTACTGTATTCCTTATGCTGTACTTGACATCCCAAACCACTTTTGCTTTTGATGAGAAGGGTTAAAATTGTTTTCCCAATGGGCCATTATTAGGTGAATTCCATTACACATGTGCCAGAATTTTACATTATTACATTGGTTTGTTCGAAATTGGAGGTGCCAAGTTATGTCACAGCCCAGTCATTATGTAAAACAATAATGTTATTAATGATTATCTTTTTATTAAAACTGTCATTGTTAACAGCTACCACTATATTGTATTGAATGCTCTGAGCTAAGTGCTTTTAGGTTTTAGTGATAATGTGTATGACTTACCCTATCAGATAAATATTGTCCCCATTTTATAGCTGAGGAAACTGAGACTCATTGACTTGCCTGAGGTTATATAACTAAAGTAGCAGAGTCAGGGCTATAACCAAAATCTGCAGGTCTTAACTTTATTCTTTCTGTTGAATCAAGTACCTTGACATGTATATTGAAGTAAGTGTTACTAATTCCAGGGCAGTGTAACTTTCTTTTAATTTGTTCTGCCAAAGTTGCCTCCCCCTGTCCCACTCTGATATCAGCTGCTGTTGCTGATATCCCTTAAAACTTATGATGTAAAAAAATAAAAAATAAAATTTATGATGTAGTAAAAAATGCTTTGTTAACAAATTATGTTGCTAATGGTCTACTATGGTTCCTGTAGTTGATATAACAAGCTCTTTTCCACCCTTTATTTAAAAGTAGTTTTTTGTTCAAAACAAAAGTTGTTCCTTTGGTTATGCAATGATCCAGAATCAGAACTAGGTCAAAATTCGTTTGCTCTGATTACCATTTGAGTAATTAGTGAATCGAATGATCAAAGTATGTGGTTCTTTTAAAGATGATTGTACTTTGATTCTGAGAGGTTGAATTAGTTGAAATTTGCTCATGTAGCAGGAAACAAATATAGGCTCTTTTGACTCATAGTTGAAAAATAATTTAATAATAGTAGTCATTATTGCTCACTTTTTGCCTGTTGGGTGAATGAAGAACATGCTGGATAAATATGAATGGTTCTGGCATTTGGATTTATGGTTTCCTTGCCCATGTTCAGATTAAAACAGATTGATAAAAACGTGTAATACATACTTTGTTTTTCCAAATTCAAGGACTTCAGGTTTTTTGTTTGTTTGTTTGTTTTTTTACTGTAACTTAAGTTTTGGATTAGCTTGCAGAAAACTGAAAGATGCTGACAAGAATAGGAAGAAAAGGAAATTCCTTATTTCTATGTGTTAGACTAGGAAAAGAATGAATGAAATGTGGCAAATGAGGAGTAGAATGTAATCCATAGGGATTTAGTTTTAATTTAAGTGACTGAATTTATAGAAAACTAATATTGTTGTATCTTCAGTCCATTTAGCTGTAATTGAAATCAATCATCATTTTAGGGGTACCTACTGTGGGCTTCTCAGTTTTACAAAAGGAATATGAAGTCTTTTGGTTGAAAAATATTTGATACATTAAATTACTAACATTAATTAGTGCCAGGCATTAAGGGACATTTCTCTCTCTCTCTTACTGTCTTTGAAGGTTTTAGTTATTTTTTAGAACTTCACTGGTGAGGAATGCTTTTCATATTCTTCTTGATCTCATCCTTTGAGTTCTTGGCTTGTTTCTTCCAGAATTTATTGCTGCTAAAAAAAAAGTACCAGTACCACGAGGAAAGGATTATGGCCCTCATGTTTATCATTGCATTCCTAGTGTTCAGTTTAGTTTTTGAATAAATTAATGTGAAAGTCTCCCTTTTTCCTCTCACTATCCACTTTCTTGAAAGGTTTTTATGCTGTATGGGCTTCACATTTGTACCTTTTGTTTTTTCTTCAGCCATTGGTATCCCCAAGTAAATGAAATAATTCCCTCAAACTTAATGATTTTCTAATTTTCTAATTTCAGATTGTTATCTATATTTGGTTCTCACTTGACTTTCCTGTAACTTTGATACTTGTGTCTCTGTTCTTTTTTGAAATTCTTTTGTGCCGTTACTCTCAGTTTTTCTGTCTTCTGCCCCTCACTACCTCATTATCCATTCTGCCCATCCTTTTAGTTTTTTGTTTCTGAGTTCATTTGTTAGGGAATTCTACTTGTCCTTCCCTGCTGAAGTAATCCCATCTCTTGTTATTAGTCCCCCCCTCCCCATGTATTTTTATTGACTTCAGAGAGGAAGGGAGATGAGAGAGAGATAGAAACATTAATGATGAGAGAGAATCATTGATTGGCTGCCTCCTGCACACCCCACACTGGGGATGGACTTGTAACTTTGGCATGTGCCCTGTCTGGGAATCGAATCCTGACATCCTGGTTCATAGGTTGACGCTCAACCACTGAGCCATGCTGGCTGGGCTCATTGTTAGTTTTTAACTGAATGTACATGTCCAGAAATATATATCTGCCTTTGATCTCCCTCTTGAGCTGCAGTAAATATTAAGTATATGTCAGAATTGGGAGTATGACACACTATTTGATCTAGACTGCTTATTTGGAGGAGAATGGTTAGTAAACTAGCAATTATGCAGCACATTGTATGAGTACCTTGGGACTACTGAAAAAGATGCCTAATTCAGTTTGGAAGGAGTCAGGTAATGTTTTTCCCCTCTGATGCTTGAGGTGATTGTGAAGGATGATTAGGAGTTCACCAGGTGAATAAAGTGGGAGGAGTATTTTATGTTGTCTGTCAAGCCTGGTGGGTGTGCTCCCTCTTGAAACAGCCCATTATGGAATTTCCAAGGTCTGAGGACATACAGCCTCAGGGCAGAGAGTAAGTTGACAGTGGACCTAATGTCATAGTTGGCAAAATGGTATCAAACATCAAAGCCAGAGGGAGAGGTGACTGTAAGACCAAGCAAGTTAATATCAAAATCTGTTACTACGCTGTCAAACACAGTGAATATAAAGGAATGATTTTAGACTAAGGCTCTGAAAGTTATTTCTGCTACATTTGCCCTTTTCTATGATACCTCTTATATTGTAGTAGTGGTTATGATAAATTAAAGCAATGCTTCTCAAGCTTAAATGTGTATACGCATCACTTGGAGATAATGTTAAAATGCAGGTTTTCATTTGGTATCTGGAGTGGCCCTGAGGTTCGATATTTCTTATAAGCTCCCAGTGATGCCACTGCTCTTAGTCTCTGTACTTTGAGTAGACAGGGAAAATAGGAGCTAAGATAATGCAGAGGTAACAATTAATATGGAAACCTGAATAATTATTACATGTTTGAGGAACTGAAATTAGTTCATGAGACCTAGATCATAAGGCATATTATGGGGCATGGAGCAGTGACGGGGGGATGAGCTTGCAGAGATGTGCAGGGTGTCAGATCATGGAGGGCTTGATTTTTTCAGGAGTGTTAACTGCATGTTTGAAGACTGTGAAAGTGTTGTCCACCAGATTTGAGCTTTAGCATAAAAAGATTATGTAAGTTTTCAATAAGTTGAAAGGTCAAAGTAGTGGTTCTTCCTGATAGGAACATCAAATAAGTAGTTGATGATATGGATCTGAGCTGGAGAGAGATTTGAGTTTCAGCCAATTGAGGAATAGCTATGAAATCAACTAGGCAAGTGGAAGAATAAAAAGAGAATCAGCCCTGGCTGGGTGGCTTGGATGATTATAGATGATTATAGCATAGTCCGGATGAGCCAAGGTTGTGGGTTCCATCTCTGGTCAGGCATGCACAAGAAGCAACCAATGAATGCATAAATAAGTGGAATAACAGATTGATGTTTGTTTGTTTGGTCTCCCCTCTCCCCCATCCCCTCTTTCTCAAATCAATTAAAAAGAAAGAGAGAACCAAAGGTCAGACTCTGGAGAACACTAACATTTTCATGGTAGAGAGAGAGGAGGAGGAAGAGCTTGTAAGGAGACCAAGGTGTCGCCAGAAACAAGTATAGTGTCATTGTATTAAATGTACAGAGAGACTCAAGCAGTGCCAGAGAGGTCAAATGAAAAAGAGCCTGAAATGTCACAACTAGATTTGTCAGTTTGGAGATTATTTGTGACTTCAGCAAGAGACATTCAGTGGAATGGTGGAGACAAAAACCATGTTGTAGAAGATGAGGAGTGAAATGCAGATGAGGAAGTAAGTTTGGCTGTGGTCTGTTACTTTTCAAGAAATGTTAGCTGAGAAGAGATGTAGAGACATGGGAAGAAAACTAAAGTTGAGATGTTTATGTGCTTGAAGAGTTGGCTCAGGAGAGAGCTTTTAGAAAGGGAAAGATTACATTTAAACCTTTTGGAGCCAGAAACTTGGGGACCATCTTTAACACTTACTTCTTAATATTGTGCCAAATCTAAGAAATTACTAAATCCTGTAAATTTTACCTTCTGACTATTTCTTGAATCTCTTTTTGCTTGCACATTCCTATCACTAGTGTATTAGTTCTTCCCTAACCTTTCCTTGCCTGGACTCTTTTTATTTTAATTTTATTTTTAATATATTTTTTTATTGATTTCAGGAAGGGAAAATGAGAGAGATAGAAACATCAATGATGAGAGAATCATTGATCAGCTGCCTTCTGCACGCCCCACACTGGAGATCGAGCCCGCAACCCAGGCATATGTTCTTGATTGGAATTGAACCCAGGACCCTTCAGTCTGCAGGCTAACGCTCTATTCACTGATCCAGGCTGGCTAGGGTAGGACTTTTAATTGGACCTTTCCTTCTCCTACTCCCAAATAAAACAAAGCAAACAATAAAAGCACTTGGAAATGTGAAAACCTATCTTCTACAGTCTTTGCTGGAAGCCATGGATGTTATAGAAACTAAGAGATACATT
The DNA here is from genome assembly GCA_004026665.1 of Murina feae. NCBI lineage: Eukaryota > Metazoa > Chordata > Mammalia > Chiroptera > Vespertilionidae > Murina > Murina feae. The sequence goes on from PVJC01023231.1 coordinate 15,112, forward strand.
ATGAATGTACAGATTTGACCCTACACTCAGCTGCTTAAAACCCCCACACTGACTTCTCATCACCTCACAGGATGCAGGTCAAGCTTAAATGTATTTGTATTGATTTCAGAGAGGAACAGAAAGGAAGAGAGAGAGAGAAAAATCGATGAGAGAAAATAATTGATTGGCTGCCTCCTGCATACCCCATACTGGGGATGGAGCCTGCATCCCAGGCATGTGCCCTGACTGGGAATCACTCAACCACTGAGACATGCCAGCCAAACAGGTCAAGCTTCTTAATTTTTGTACAATACTCTCTGGGACTGTTCTTTTCTAACTTCATTTCCTGCGATTCACTGCCTTCCAATTTGAACCTATAACACTAAAAATTAGCGAATCTCTCCCCTGTACCACAGACTTGTATTTTGCCTCTAAATTTCACTGATTTAATACATCCTGCAATTTCTTGGGGACTCCTCTTCTCTAGCACTTTGTTAGGTGTTCCTTTCTGTGTTTCCTTAGCACCTTACTCATTTACTTAACATACTTGTACTTCTACATTATTGACATTTTCTCTCTTCACATTAAGTCTGTAAGGGGTTTGTCTAATTCATCTCTGAATTTTTGTGCCTATCTCAGTGTTGGTGGAGTTATTATTGCTCAGCTCATGCTCATTGATTTTATATAAAAAAAATATTTGTGATGGTGGCGGCATTTGACTGGATTTGGGAAGAATAGTTGGATTTCACTAGCAACCTTTGATGGGGAAGAAGATTCTGTACATAGTAGCCAGCATATGCAAGAGCATTGAAGAAGTGAATATGATAATACTTATAGATATGCTGACTATTCCTTTTAGACAGGATAGAAGGAGTGAAAATGTAATGGGAGGTAGGTTAAAAAAATAAGTTGGGTACCAATGAAATGAAGCCTTGGATGCAATGCTTTAAGATGTTATTTTTCCTTTTTTCCCCTGTAACAACCTTTGTGGAATATTAAACTGGGAGTGAATACCAACTCTGAATTTTTAGGAAGGGATCTATATCTTCTTTGAAGTATCAGATATGGATAACCTGTCTGTCTTTTTTGCAATTTTAGTAATTTCTGTTTTTGTTTTTAGTCCCTTTCCTAAGGATTATAAAATGTTGCCCTTTGTGGATATATCAGTATTTTCTGTCATTGTCTTCTTTTTTAAATAAATCTTTATTGTTTGGATTATTACAGATGTTCCTTTTTTTTAACCCCCCTAGCTCCCCTCCACCTGGTTCCCCCCCCCACCCCGTGCCCTTACCCCCACCACTGTCTTCATCCATAGATGTAAGATTTTTGTCTAGTCTCTTCCCATACCCCTCACACCCCCTTCATCCTGAGAATTGTCAGTCCATTCCCTTTCTATGCCCTTACTTGTATTCTATTCACCAGTTTATTCTGTTCATCAGGTATTTCTATTCACTTAATTGTTATATTCCCTGGTTGATAGATATGTATTTGTTGTCACTTTGTTGTTCATAATTTTTATCTTTACCTTTTTTTTCTTCTTCCTCTTTTTAAAGAACACCCTTCAGCACCCAAATAATCCTGGTTTGGTTTTGATGAACTCCTTTAGCTTTTTCTTGTTTGTGAAGCTCTTTATCTGACCATCAATTTTACATGGTAGCTTTGCTGGGTAGAGTAATCTTGGTTGTAAGTTCTTGCTATTCATCAGTTTGAATATTTCTTGCCAGTCCTTTCTGGCCTGCATGGTTTCTGTTGAGAAATCAGCTGACAGTTGTATGGGTACTCCCTTGTAGGTAACTAACTGTTTTTCTCTTGCTGCTTTTAAGATTCTCTCTTTGTCTTTTGCCCTTGGCATTTTAATTATGATGTGTCTTGGTGTGGTCCTCTTTGGATTCCTTTTGTTTGGGGTTCTCAGTCATTGTCTTTTAATATCCTTGATGATTTCTAGATTTTTTTCCTCATAAATAATAATTTAATAAGGTAGTTTTTATTATTCTTTCTTTGATATTAAAACGTATTCTAATATTACAATTTTATACCCCGGAAAAAAACGTTATAAAGTTTCTCCCTTTTGGCATGGTAACTTACTTCCTAGAATTGCTTTCTGAAATCTGCAAGTCTGGAGGTTTTGCTGTATACATGCTTTTCCAGATTATTTATAAAAATATAAAAATTGATTTTGCATTATTTGTAAGAGAGGTTGATTATTTGTTCTTGCATTTTGCATATTTCCTTAAGCGGATTTATGAGTGCAAGACTCTCTCAGTTGTGTGTTTAAATGTGAAATTATGGAAGGAAATCCAGGGACTTATTTGGGGCACTATTAGACAAGTTAGGTGAGAAAGGGGAATACAGTATAAGATAACAAGCATTCAGGAGGGATATGCCCCTTTACTGTGTTCCTGTAGAGAAAACAGAAAGCTGTGGTTTATGCTTATACTTAATTGTAGAGAGGATTCTATATAAATCTACAGTAAATGTTACAATAGAATTTGTATTTAAGTGCTGTTGCACGAGAAACCAGTTAAACCACCAGCTCAGTTAGAAATCTAGGGCAACAAAACAAAACAAAACAAAAAACCACAAGGTGGACTGGAAAGCTTTATAAAGAAAATAGGACTTCAATGAACCTTAAAAAATAAATTGAAATTTAGATAGATAAGAAAGTGGTAGTGTGTGGTGCATTGAGAGATGGGGAGGAAGAATGAGGATAAGCATGAGAATGGTTTATTTGCACTGACTAGGGTACGAATGTGCATAAGAGTGTAGGAGAGCTTGAAGAGTTGGTTGAGAATTACATATACATGTTAGTTTTGAATATAGATAAGGAGGTTGAGAGAGCTGTGTGGTGTGTGAAGATTGTAGGAATGTGTGAGAGGAGAGGATGTGAGGGTGTGTGAGAGTTGTGAAGGTGTGTGGAGGTGTGTAAGAGGAATGTATGTGTAGGGGTGTGAGGGTATTGTGGGATGTTTGAGAAGAGGGTGTGTGTGTGTATGTGTGTAGGAACGTGTGAAGGGGCGTAGGGATGTGAGGATGTGTGTGAGTGTGAGTAGAGGGTATGTGTGGAGGGTGTGAGTGTTTTTTTTAAAGCAAAATAATGGAGTGAAAAATGTCTGAAGTGTAAGAAAACCTTTAATATTCAGACATTGGTTACTGTTGTCCTCTCATGTAGCATAGCATCAAATTAAGTGTTGGCTTATTTCTTCCTTCTTCTAATATTACTAGGGGCCTGGTGCACGAAATTCGTGCACGGGGGAAGGGTGGGGGTCCCTCAGCCCAGTCTGCCTCCCCTCACAGTCTGGAACCCCTCAGTGGATGTCCTATGCTGGCCCTAGTCTGCCAGGTGCCTTTTGTGTGTGTGTGTGTGTGTGTGTGTGTGTGTGTGTGTGTTGCCACTGGAGACCTGCCGCATCTGAGGCTCAGAGCAGTCCTCCTGTGTGTGTCTACCTGCTGGGGGCCTGCCCTCAGGCTTGGAGCAGGCACCCCCTCTATGTTGATCTCTCAAACTCTTGCCCTCCCCTGCATGTTGTTGTCTTTTTTTGAGCTGTGGCCAGGGCTGGGTTCTGCGTGCCTCCCAAGCTTGCCTACTGCCCATCTTCCTCCAGCCACCAGGAAGCAGGGAAAATCCCGCCTCATGGTCAGGCCAGCCTTTTCCTGCTTCCTGATCCCCGGAAGGGACCTGGGGAGCCGCCAAGCAGGCCCCCAGCCCCCAAGAGCTTGCTTTCCCGCTCCCCAGTGCCCCCCAAAGGGCCTGGGGAGCTGCCAAGCAGACCGCCAACTCTTTCCCACTCACCAGTCCCCTGCTGCCTTCCTTTCCGACTCCCTGGTGCTGCCAAGGGGTCTGGGGAGCCACCAAGCAGGACCCCAGCCCCTGCAGCCTT
>PVJC01023232.1:0-26558 GCA_004026665.1 Murina feae
AGAGAGAGAAACATTGATGTGAGAGAGAGACACATTGATTGGTTGACTCCTGCACATACCTCGACTGGGGCCAGAATTGAGCCTGCAACCAAGGTATGTTCTTTTGACCAGCAATTGAACCTATGACTTTTGGCCCATGAGCATATGGTCTAACCATTGAGAAAAACTGGCCAAGACTCCTAAGTATATTTGTAAAAAAACACCTTATAGGTGGAGAGACATGTTCCTAGACGAAAATATTAATTGGTAAGATTTCAGTTTATCCCATATTAGTTTTTATGGTTAACACAATTAAAATACAACTACCAATGAGATTTTTAAATTTTAATTAATTTATTTTGGTTTTTTAAACATTTTAAAATTACAGTTTATATTCAACATTATTTTGTATTAGTTTCAGATGTATAACATAGTGTTTAGATGATTATATACTTCATAAGTGTTCTCCCAATATTTTCAGTACCCACCTGGGACCATACATGGTTATTGCAATAATAATAACTATATTATCCATGCTGTACTTTACATCTCCATGACTATTTCATAGCTATCAATCTGTACTTGTCAATCCTTTCATCTGTACACCCAGTCTCCCAATCCTTCTCTCCTCTGGCAATAATCACCAGTAAGATTATTTTTTTCAATATGACAAAATTATCCTAAAATGTATTCTGAATAGTAGAAAAACAAAGTTATGTAAGAACTTATGGGGGGCAGGTAAGGGAGGGAGAGTAATAGAGAAATCCATGAGTCATTAAAGTTTATTTAAAACATCAATGATTAAAACAGTATGACGCTAGTGTAAGAATAAGCAGATCAATTGAACAAAATAGATAACAAAAAAACAAAAACAAAACAAAACAAAAAAACCCCTAGAACTCATAAGGAGTATGTGGTAAAAGTAGAATCATAAATTATTGAAAATAGATGAATTCAAAAAAATCCTGCTGAGACAATTTATTATGTTTTGAAAAATAAAAGCAAAACATTCATCTTGTTAAGTTACCAAATAAGCCCAGGGATAATGAAGGAGATAATTATCATAGTCAAACCAGAGAAACAGAACTATAGACTATACCTATCAATAATAACTATTACCATTTATCCAGTGCTTACTATGTGTCTGGTATTATAAAAATCTATATATGCCCTAATTATTACCACAGCTCTGTGAAGCAGGTGCAATTATTTATACTCATATTAAAAATAAAGAAACTGAGGCCTAGACAAGACCTCGCTCCGGGTAACATAGCTACTCAGTGTCAGGATCAAAATTTGAATTCAGGCAATCCAATTCCAAGGTCCACTATATTCTACTGCTACAAGTATCATATTGGAAGAGATCATTGTAAATGTAGATGTAATTGAAGGACAAGATAAATCTTAATATATAAACATGATTTATACAGCCACGATGTGGCTAGGATACATGAAATGCAAAACTTTTTTGTCACTTACTTCTCCAAAAAAGAGAGAGCTGCAAGGTATGGCCACAATAGAGATTGAATGTAAGAACAATAATATGAATAATTTCGGTGGGCTCCGGGGCCTAGGAGCTGTCCTTAGTTGTCTGGCACATGGCTTTAGGGCAAATAGGACAGGTATTTAGTGCTCCAGAATGTGAGAACCCACTTAGGGAAGTGGTTCTCCTCAGGAAGTGGTTCTCCTCAGGAAGGAGAACTAACTGGCACTGACCTTGACCCCAAACTGGGTCAAGGCAGCATTTCCAAACAAAACAAAACAGAACAATCTTAAAACATGTAAAACCACTTCAGAGCAAAATTTTATTAACAAAAACAGTGGGCAAAGTCCAAAAGTGATAGTAAAATAAGGATTAATACAATAGTCTGGATCATAGATCATAGATGGATAGAACATGATGTCCTCCCAATGGTCAGGAATCTTTCCCTCTGCATCAGTGATTCTATAAAGCAAAAGTGCAGGTAGAATCCTATAAAAATATCCAGCTACTGAGGTTTCTCAATTACACATACTTCATTCTAATCCAAATTCTCTGACACATGTTTTATGGCCTGCTTCCTACAGATCCCAAAATTTAGTGCCCAACTTCTTTGAGAATCACTACAGGAAGTGAGACAATGATAAGATAATGTCTTGTACATGTAAACAGTTTAGAGACAACAACATTGAGAACTATTGTATAGTATCAGGCTGTCTTCACACAATCTTTTTTTACAGTCAATCTGAAGTAGTTTAGTACAATAGGGAAACAAGGTAAAATTAAAAGGACATTGAATTAGTGGGTTTTTAGCACCCCTCTCCACCCATATTCCTATACTCATTAGCAATTCCACACAAGAAGGGCCTCACTGGGACTTCATCTCAGTTGCTTCCACTTTATGTTTCTAGGAAGTGTCAGCTTGTGGGATACACCCTGCCAAAATCTATGGCACCTGGGCCTGAATCATCCTGCTAAGAGAAGAAAAGTTGGAAGAATGTGACCCTCTACAAAACATGGTATTTATTACCTAGATTTTTCCGTAGAATTTTCATGTCATGGACTGAATCTTAAGTGCTATGTTTGGATTGGTGGGTGAGGATTCATTGTAACAAAGAGAAAACAAAAAATAACAGCTTTACTAAACAATTTGAAAATGTTAGAGAATAAATATGCAGAAAAAATATCTTTACATGGGAGGAAAGCATTGAATCCATCACTAAAATGAACATAGGTTGATTAAGAAATCTTGAGAGATGCACCAAAGAACATGCACCATTATGATGTGAAATCCTATCTAATAAAGAGGGAATATGCTAATTGATATTCATGCCATTGCAAAGATGGCAGCATCCACAGCCAATAAGGAGTAAATATGCTAATTGACTGCCCCACCCTCAAAGATGGTGATGTGCACAGCCACAAGATGGCCAGCAGGGGAGGGCAGTTGTGGGCAATCAGGCCAGCAGGGGATGGTAGTTAGGGGGGACCAGGATGGCAGGAGAGGGCAGTTGGGGATGACCAGGCTGGTAGGGGAGGGCAGTTGGGAGTGATTGGTTGGCAGGGGAGTGGTTAGGGGGTGATCAGGCTGGCAAGCAGAAGCAGTTAGGGGCAATCAGGAAGGTAGGCAGGTGAGCAGTTGGGAGCCAGTAGTCCCAGATTGTGGGATTGGGCCTAAACCGGCAGTCGGATATTCCCCGAGGGGCCCCAGATTGGAGAGGGTGCAGGCTGGGCTGAGAGACACTCCCTCAATTCACGAATTTCGCACATCAGGCCTCTAGTAGTGGTATAAAGTAGATATGCTAAGGAATTCTAACAGAGACAGCGGTGCCCACTGAGAGACAATGGTGTCAAGTAGAAGTGACTTTTCTCTGGATACAAGAAAAAACGTTAGTAGTGTATATCACTTGGAGGTGGAGTAGACAAATATAGAGAATGATAAAATACAATCAACTATTAGCAAAGTTTATTCATGAGCATACATAAAATATCCTTGTGAACTTTTTTTAAAAAAAGTTGAATATTAGGGCACTTAATTTTTTGATATCCTGCATCAGCAAGTCCAGAGAGAAAAAAACCTACAAATTATAGGTTAAGAAGAAGTATATAGACAATCCATTTCTTAGCAGTGAGAATTGAGCTGAATACTATCTCCAACTTTGAACTTGAGAGGGCAAGCAAAATCCTGACAGACTGCTTCCATCAGTATGCATACACAATTCGTTGCTTATCCTGCAAAAAGTGCTTTCTCTGCCATGGTAAAGTCTAACATCTGATCGAAAAATTTCACAGAGGTTGATAATTTTATGATAATCCTACAGCAGCTGTACCCCTGATTAAAAAAAAGTAGATTTCTAAGCAAATCAAGTTTGATTTGGGTTGAATTATGGGACTTTTTGAAAAGTGTTTAATCCCCATTGCTAATTGTGTTTTTCACATAGGAAATTAACCATAGGTCAATGAAACAGTAACCCTTTCATACCTGAAAGATGCATATTTCTGTCTGATGAATTGGCTAATACAAAACTCCGCATTTTGAATGGTTAATAATCCCAGGAAATTTCAGGTTGATTATGTTCCTTTCAGAGACCAATCTGTTAAGGAGTTTGATAAAAAATGATTAAAGAGCTCCTAATGCCATCATTCTGCTGGATTTGTTTTTAAGTTGAAGCTTTAAAGTAATTAAATAATACTTGATGAATTGGAAATACCTTCCAGTAATTGCAGAGAACACACATGCAAGTGTGTGTGCACACACACACACACACACGATCATTCCGATATGAATATGAAGATTTTATTTGTTCTCCTATGTCTTCCCTTTTACCCCCTAAGATTTTTTATTCTCCTCTAATGATATTTCAGAAATTAAAGAAGAGTTTGCTGGAGACAAGTACTTGTGTAAGGAATAAGAATTTTGATGTTTAAGAGTTTTGGGAAAAGTTTAAAGAAATGTTCAAAAGAATACCAAACAGCTTTTGAATCCCTTTATACCAATCCTCATGCAACCCTTAATCCTGGAATCATTCTAATGTTTGCTAGTAGCTCTTAAAGTCAGTGGTGTGAAAGCGGGTATGGGAAAAGAGGTAATTAGACATATTTAGGTCCAGACTCTCTCAGTGTTATTAATGAAGGCATTATCAGTTTAAAATTACCAAAGTAATTGGGTGATTTTGTTTGTGGCTTTGATTTATTTTTTCTTTAATAACGCTTTTCAAGAATCACCAGTATTTCTATCCTGTCAGATGGACTAGAAACTGAATGTGCAGATGCTCAAATAGGGAAGTTGGACCAAAGGAAATGTACAGACTGGAGTTTTATTAGAGTAAGGAATAATATGCCCAGCTAAAAGAAAACTAGGTCCTTATTATGCTTTGCCACAAGTCTCCTTGTGTTGCTATTGAAACCAGTGCTGTGATCAGAACCGTGTTTGTTGTCTTGCAAAATTAAAGAATGAGTTCACAGAAAAAGACGCTAAGTGGAAGCAAAGTTTATTGAGAGATAGACAGACTCCCTACAGCAGGCAGGGAGGAGGACCAAAATGGGTTTCTGCTGAAGCTCTTTGTCTACTGGTAGATACATGCTTTGTTAGTTCTTGATTGGTCCTTTCAAAGAATTCTGCCTTAGCAACATCCATACATTTTAAAGTATCATGCTAAGTGAAATTAGTCAGTAAGAGAAAGACAAATATCACATGATCTCACTCATATGTGGAATCTAAATAACAAAATAAATAAACTGATGAATGGAGTGGATCCAGAGACATGGAAGAATGGAACAGAGTGAAGAAACTGCTGGGGAAGGTGGGGAGGGTGGATGGGTGGGAGGTAATCAACCAAGCACCTTGTATACATGTATGCATGGACCATGGACACAGATAATAGGGTGGTGAAGACCTGGGGGAGGGTGCAGGGTGGGTTGGAGGGGTTAATGAGGGGGAGGGGACATATGTAATATTTTCAACAATTAAAAATTATTTAAAAAATAAAATAAAGTTCATGTCTCCCACATGCCAATTCCCTCCCATCCAGTTGGGTTGCCTTAGCAACTCCCACCAGCTGGGTTCAGGTCTAGGCCATGTTGTCTGTCTCTGTGGTTTTTCTTGGAACAGGACACAGTCAGCAGGCTGCATCCTGTCCACATTTACAAGATCCTGTTAATTTTGGACTTCCCCATTCTACTTTCCCTCCCATGGTTCGGTCCCTGACTACCTAGCCCTCTTCTCTCTCCTCACAATTTCCTCATCTGCAAAATGTACAAAGTGATATTGGCCCTGTCACTATTGATATTGTGAGGATTAAATGAAATGAAGTGTTTTCACAACCTATAACAATTGTTGCCATCTTTGAAAAAAAAGAGAGAAAGAAAAGGGGACAGAAGAGTCAAGGGTCTCAACATTCCCATCTTCCCCATTCAGTTTAACAAAGCATACAGGGAGCAAATAAAAGCATGCTTACATATTATAAGTGAATTTATGAAATTGGTTTAGAAGCATTGCCTCTCAATTGCATGTTAACTAGGGGCCTTTGAAATCAACTTGCTTTACAGTACACAGAATAAAAGACAGCCCTGTTGGAGGTGCTTTTATTATATTTGACCTTACATTCAAGACATTTTGTATTTTTCTAGTTGTAGACGCTGATTACTAACTCTTTATAAAATACCCTGTGGTGAATAAGCCATTTCCAGAAGGCTTCAGTTTTTCCCTTAAATCTTTAAAATCTCATGTTTGTGAAAAGCTGCATGCATAGAGATAATTAACCCAATCATCCCCAGAAACAGGAAATACCTATTCATAACTTCTCATTTTCTCTTTGATATTTTATTCTATTTCCAAAATAGTTTTTTATTGGCATTATTTAACCATCATGCATTTTTTTCTTAAAATACATACACATGGTTCAGCTGAAAATTCCAGGCAGCAACATAAATGATGGCTAGAGTATAAACTTTAGAAATATATAGATTTAGGTTTCTTATCCTAAGATTCTTTTTACCACACATTAACTGTGTGACCTTGGGCAGGTTATTTATCCTCTCTGAACTTCATTTTGAACCTCTTATCACAGGGCTGATGAGAATATTCAAAGATAAGTATGATAAATTTCTACCCCGGGGTTCTGCACTTAAAAGGTAACTGATGAATGTTACAGACTAGGATAACAACTCTTGATTGGATTAAACAATGAACGTGCTCAATTGCTTGGCAGATATCCTTGGTAAATAACTGCACTTTTGAATCTAAAACCCACAGTGTCTATTGCTTATATACCTTCATGTGTACCTCTGTGTAGATTCTATGACTACTTCTTTTTCATCCTTATAGTTCAAGTCAGCAGAAAATTATTGAACATGTACTCGGTGCCAGTCACTGTGTTAAGTGCTAGGGAATCAAAAATAAGCAAGACAGGGCCCTTACACTTAGAGAACCTGTTGGGATCCAAAATTGAAAACACTCATTTTCTTTTTCTTAGGACTGAGGAAAAAGTGAAAAATATTGATGATTATCACCTGAATTATGTGTGTATATTTTGATAAATGATATCCAAGATTGTCCTTTATTTGTTATAGTGTAGAAAATAAAATATATCCACTCTCTGCTTTTCATTAATCTACTTCTGTGTGTGCAGACAATGAACATCAGAGAAACAAGGCACCTACTGACATTATGTTATACATTCTCTCAGTATTTCTTCTGTGTGTTTTTATTGCTTTTCTATGTGTTTTGATATTTTCATGTGAGTAAAATATAGTCTTACCGGCAAGTTGTTCTAAGTCAGGTCTACAAAGGGAAAAGTCATTCAATAAACATAAAAAAAGTGAAAGAAAATGCTAGAAGCCAATCTACTGTTGATATAGGCTTGAGTGTTTTTTTTTTTTACTTTGATTAAAATTGCATGCAATAGCACATTTGAGGAATATTATTTTGCTGTTGTTAGTGCAAAAAAAATATGGAATTAGATCCGTTAAAATAACCACAGGTCACCTAGCTGCTCTAGATGACTAGAAAATCTTCTAAGGGATAAAAATGTTTGTCTAAGTATATAATAGCTGATCAGATAATAAAGATGTTCTGTTAAATCTATGCTCTTGATAGAAATCCAAATCTTTAGACAGCACATGGGGTAGTTGCACAAGCCCTTTGGGTATCATCCCAACCCAAGAATTTGGGGTTTATGAATCTGGAGCTGTTCTAGCTTCTTTCTGATACAGAGTTTCAAGACTACAATATTGGATTAACTCTAGTCCCTGGAAATCCCAGTTTTGTGTAGAGAATAAGATTTCAAACTTTTAAGCTGGACAATTGTTGTGCTCTTGTACAAATTACTTAAACTGTCTATGTCTCAGTTTTCCCACTTGTTTGATGTTAAGAGTACCTACTTCATAGGATTATTGTGAGTTTTCAAAAGTTAATACATGTAGCCTCCTTAGACTGTGCCTGGCATGTAGGAAGTGTTGGCTGGTCTTATCAGTACCCTGACTTTTTAAATTGAAAATCCTGCCTGGATTTTTTTAGGATTATTTAAAAATCCATTTTAATTTAGTCAGTGATTAGAAGGATATTAGGCACTAACCCTATGAGCACTCTGTTAGGTACTGAGAAAGAAAAAAGCATAAAGACTCAGGGGCTGGAATGAGCATGACAGGTATGCATACAGGGTGGGGCAAAAACAGGTTTGTAGTTGTTTGTATGGAAAATAATACAATAATTAATAAATAGTAAAGAAGGATAAACCCTGTGTTTCACATACTCACAACTGTAAATCTACTTTTGCGCCACCCTGCATATCCTTAATTCTGATGTAGGCTAATTTCCAAAAGTGAGGAGCAATAAGATGCTCTACATTTTAGAAACTGTTCTTGAAAAGTAGCTTTGTTTTTCTTTTTTTCTATCCCTTTTTCCTTCCTTCCTTCCTTCCTTCCTTCCTTCCTTCCTTCCTTCCTTCCTTCCTTCCTTCCTTCTTTTCTTTTTCCGTCTTTCTTTCTCTCTTTCACTGTTATTATTTAAGTTTAAGGAACTCACATCACAGCAAGGCATTGTTTCTCTCTCTCTTTCTCTCTCTCTCTCTCTCTCTCTCTCTCTCTCTCTCTCTCTCTCATAGACTTTTGTATCATACTACTCTGTTGAGAAGTTCACTGTCTTCACCAGGCACTTTTGTTCAATATCTATAGCTGAACATTACTTGCAAAAGCCTTCAAACATCTTTCTTTATAAATATACTTACATTTACGCAAATGACTTTTGAGAACTCTCCTGACCTTGTGTATGAGGTCCCTTGTTTAAAAATTCAGTACAAGCAGGTTAAGTAGTAGAAGTTTCTGTATCACATGTATTACATTCTGTTGCATTTTTCTGTCTTAGTTTTGAGAAATGCAGTTGTTTTTACTTTATTATTTCCCCATTTTGGAATCTTCCTCACAATTTCTCCAGAGTAGTTACCTTATCATTGACCCTTATTTTAAAATGCTGACAAGAATTTGATGTGTTCACATATTTTGAGCATAATCAGCCTCTGAGCTATTTCACATTTTGTACCTGTTGTACCCTGATGAGATTGATTTGCCTCTCAATAGAGATGCTTAGAGTCTCCCTTTGATCATTCACAGCACATGCAAGGATTTTCCTTGTTTTACCTCTGCATAAATCTATCAAATGTCATGACCTGTCCTTAAATGTTGGCTTAGAAAAAGGACTATTTTAGTTAGCATTGAAATTAAAATTTGTTCCAAAGATGAATTGGGCCAATGGGATTCAATGAGAGCATGCTTCTCCCACAGCATATGAAATAAGAAGACCTGGCTCACTCGTGACAAGGAAGGATGTGACATTGTGAAGTTGTGGAAAGAAATGATCATCTCTTTCTCTTGTTTTCTTGGGGGGGGAAATCAGTTCATGGCCTATGGGAAAAAAATTAAAACTCTGCCTTTTGCCTACAGTCAGACAGAAATATCTGACCTGGATATATTAAACTTGCATCTAAAAGTACTTAATAATAATAAACTATTTTCTCAATTTCTATGTTATTGTCAGTACTATTTCCAATAAACACTATTCATTTCCAGAATATTTGAATTCTAGTGGAAATGGAGAAGTGTGACACAGTTCCTCTCCCTTGGGAGCCTTGCTGAGAGCTCATTCAAGCTGTGACCTGCTTCAGCTGCCAGAAAGTGTTAGTATTTCAGTAGGATCTTTAAAATGGAGATCCAGAGTGAAGGACGATGCATCAAAATAAGACCCTGTTTACTCTATAGCAAATGAAAATACCAGGAAGTATATTTTCTATTGTAGAAAAGTGTTTCACAACTTTCACCCTTTATCAGATCTTCTTAATAGGGAAACCTTATCTGTGAAATTACTTCTTTTTCAGTACAAATTGTTCTATGCAAATTGTGCATCTTGAATCCTAGATTTCTGGCTGACAGGAACCAGATTTAAAGTCTGTGTACACATCGAGCCAAATATAAAATCTCTCTGAAGATATGGGGATTGATTCAAGTTCTTGGGCGAATAAAGTAGTGACTATAGAAATAGTTTGGGTATATTCCTAAATAGAATACTTTTAAGAATCTTATAGTTTTACATTTTTATTTATGGGTGGGGAGAGAGAGAGAGAGCGAGCGAGAGATGGATTTGTTGTTCCACTTATTCACTTATTTATGCATTCATTGGTTGCTTCTTGTATGTTCCCTGACCAGGGATCAGACTTACAACCTTGGAGTATCAGAATGACACTCTAACCAACTAAGTACACAGCCAGGGCAAGAATATTATATTTTATTTGTGTGTGTTCTGGTTTGTTGAATTCATTTTTATTGATTTTAATATTTTGGATATGTCTCACATTTCTTCTCTTTTTTTTAATGGGTTCAATAAGAGACTTTTAAACAGTGACCTGGTGCTTAACAAAAAGGAGGGGATTGGAGAGAGGAGTAACTGTTTTTGGTTGGGATAAAGTCTTTTAATTGTTAGATTCTTTTGGCAAAGAATGGCCTAAGCATCATATCATAAGGAACAGTTGTGAGAACAACAAAAATTTGCATTTTTAAGGCATTCAGTTATTTAGTTATTTTGTTATTTTATTGATTTCAGAGAGGAAGAGAGAGAGAGATAGAAACATCAACTATGAGAGAGAATCATTGATCAGCTGTCTCCTGCACGCCCCACCCTGGGGATTAAGCCTGCAACCTGGGCATGTGCCCTTGACTGGAATTGAACCTGGGACCCTTCAGTCCGCGGGCAGATGCTCTAGCCACTGAGCCAAACTGGCTAGGGCAAGGCATTCAGTTCTTTAATGTGTTTTTGGTCTCTGGTCTTTTCCTTCTTGGGGAACCATGTTATCTCCATGCATTTATAATAATTCCTTTCCTAGCTAATTTCTCATTTCTCAGAGGTCTCAACTAACATCACCTTGTTCAGGAAGCCTTCTATGGCACACTACCTTAAGATTATCTGCCTTTCTGTGGCTTCCATGACATCTTTTACTTCTCTAGTTTAGCACATGTCACTTTGTGTTGTACTTACTTGTTTTCACATCTTCCTTCTTGAGTAAGTGTAAGCTCCCTCTACTATAAAAATAATAACTGCTATTTATTGAACTTATACTATGGGCAAGGCACTATTGTAAACACTTTACAAACTTTATATTATTTAATACTCATAACAATAATAACTTTATCAATCCATTTTACAGATGAGCAAACTGAGTCACATAGAAATTAAGTCTCTTGCTACAGCCAAAGAGCAGCAGAGAGAATTTGAGCTTGACTCCAGAGTATACCCTCTAAATCATTACTTTATACTATCTCCTGTTTTCCTCTTATATTCTCAGAGAACAAAACAGTGCCTAGTAGCTAAAAGATACACAATAATAAGTACACAATAACATGTCTGCAGACTGAATCAGTGCATTCATGAAGAAAAGCACCAATTGTCATGCAGACAACATATAATCTTGCAAAGTAACAGGAACATAACTAGTTCTTGCTTAAAACCCTCTTGAAATAAAAATTAATACATATAATTATTAGAGTCTATTAGATTCTAATATTAGCCTTTGGTACAAGCCTCACTCACTTCTACAAATGAATATTGTCTTTGCATGAAAATATTTGCATTTGTTATTTTAAATTTATTCAATGTATATAGGACCTGGAGAGAAATAGTGCACACAACGTGACTCTTCAGAGAGAGGAACCTGAATCAGAAGGCTCAGCATTAGTTAAGGACTAGGCCAGCTGAGAGAGTCCTGCTGGGCATGTTCAAGTTGATATTTGCTTTGATTAATGTGCTGAATTCATGTGAAAATTTGTATATAAAAAAGCACAAGAGCAGCCTGCCCCGGTGTTGCTCACTGATAGGGGATCAACCTTTGAACCAGGAAGTTCCATTCAGGGCATATACCTGGCTTGTGGGCTCAATCCCCAGTAGGGGGCATGCAGGAGGCAGCGGATGGATGATTCTCTTCCATCATTGATATTTCTTTCTCTTTCTCTCCCTCTCCCTTCCTCTATGAAATTGAGAAGGCTAAAAAGGGCTAATTCCAATGTAACCCTGATATTTGAGGAGCCAGCAATCTGGATGGTGCCAGTAAGCCCAGTATACATTCTTGATAACTTATAATTAAGCCGTGCCTCTTTCCCAGAAACTGATCTTGCAGAACTTGTTATCTAAATAGAGAGGCCATAAAACTGTGAACAGTGCACTGCCCTGAAAGAAGGGGGGGAGTTATTAACGGTGGTGCCAGGCCAGACCATCAGATATGGCCTGGAGACCCCCAACACCTGGGGCCCTTCTTGCAATGCCTGTGAAAAGGACCAGAAGCATAATCCATATTTGCAGGAAAAGACCACAGGGAGATATAAAGAGAAGCCCCCTGCATGTTACTTTATTCAGATTTGGAAAGTTATTCCCTGAGTCCACTGGAGTAAATAAACTGTCACTCCTTTTCTCTAAAGCATCGCTTGGTTTTTCTCTGGTCTTCTGCAACAAAATCCATAAAACTATATTTTTAAATAATTAAAAAGCACAAAAACACGTAAATATAGAACTTCTACCCATATATTCCAAATAATTCACAATTTCATCTGACACAGGCTTATTTTTATATAGCCCACATTAAGGTGTACACACACATACATTCTTCTTACACACATGTACACACCTTTTTTTGAAATAAATACACTACACTTATGAGCATAACTCTTGAAAAATGTCGAAAGTTACATATTGGATTTGACATTTTCCATAGGCTTAAAAAAGCTTTGGTTGCTCCTTGAATCCTGGTGAAATTGGTTGTGCATAAGTTATTGTCAATTCCAGTCTATGACAACATGTGTGCTGTCTTAGTAGGAGGCTGATCATGCCCCAGAGATATAAGATTATCTAGCAGAATATGTCACTGGGCGACATCCACAGGAGGGATCAGAGCATTGTTTTCTTCACTCAAAAATTGCCTGATGTACTTTAAAGAAAACCATCAGTAATGTTGATATGTCAACATAATTTAATTTATGATCTTATAAGTTATTGCCCTGAATCATTAAGTGCTCTAACATAAAAACACTAGAAATAATCAGGCAGTGTATTTTACAAAGGCCCTGGGATTTTTGTGACCTTATAAATACAAGTTATGGATGAAAAGAATTTTCTCCAAGGAGGTCCTAGAAACAGTATCCAATTACTTCTACATCTCAGACTGATATTGACATCTATATTATGAAAAGAATAGAAGTAATTTCTCATATTAGAAATTGAATAAAGGTTCGTAGTTGTTTTCTTGCTTTTTTATTAGATTTTATTACTCAGTGAGGTTCTTATGATTTAAAATTAGCTGTCCTTAGATAATAAACACTGATGAGTTATGACATAGTAAATAGTCACATATAGGGACATAAAATGTTTTAATTTGGGAATATATATATGTGTATGTGTGTATATATATATATATATATATATATATATATGCAAGGTATATAAGTATATATTTTGTATAATTATTATTAAACTAATTTAATCTTTGTAAATTGCAGATTAGCATAGCTACTGAAGCAAAACAAATATATGTGAGATTCATATGGAAGTTACTTATGGGTTGTTCCAAGGGTGTCCTAAAAGTACTTCATTTTTTTCATATTCCAATCCATTACTTTGTTAAATCTGCAAACCTGCCTCAACTTTTTAAAAAAGTCACTGAAGTGCCTAAAATAACAGATTTGAACAATTTCCCTCTACCTTCCCCTCCCAATTTTAATGGAATGATATGGTCAGGCATTTCTCTTCTACATATATAAGGTCTATGACAGATATCCACTGTGGATTTCCGGTATTATTTTTTAATGAAAAAGTAATAACTGTAAAATATACATAGAGCATATAAAACATATTTGTGATTCTTTTCTATTTTTGTTTTTTCAAGTAAATGCCACTGAATATTTTTTCTAGCTTTACTGAAAAGTAAACTTGTACATATAAAATTGCACAAGTTTAAGGTGTATAGCTGGTTCATTCAATATATTTATTTCATGCAAAATGACTATCACCGTGGTATTAGCCAACACTTCCCTTCAATGACATAATTGTCATTTCTCTTTTGTGGTGAGAACATTTAATATTTACTCTTTCAACAACTTTCAAGTATATATAGTAATGCAGTATTATTA
Organism: Murina feae; assembly: GCA_004026665.1. Classification (NCBI taxonomy): domain Eukaryota; kingdom Metazoa; phylum Chordata; class Mammalia; order Chiroptera; family Vespertilionidae; genus Murina; species Murina feae. Next base: position 14,120 of record PVJC01023232.1, read on the forward strand.
GCTATAATCACCATTAGGTCCCCAGGACTCACTCATTTTATAACTGAATGAAACCTTTAACCAAATGAAAAATACAATTTTTTCTGGTGTTGTTATGATTCTAATCCCTATAGAGTTGAGTGTTATAGGTTAAAGTCCTTCCTCCTACCAGGAGCTATGAAATGATTCAGAAATAAAATTTTCTTATATTCTCTGCTTTACACTGTGATTAAAACCTACATAACTTCAACTTTTTGTGTATATAGTTGCATATATGTATTAGATACAGACATTTAATGTATTATCATCTATTTCTATATTAAAATATCAACAACAAAAAATGCAAAACATAGAGCAAATTTTTCTTTTCCATTTCACCACAAGTTAAAGGTGAAAAAAGGAACTTAATTTAACCCTTTAGCACTTTAACCCAATTTGTAGCAAAGTGGAATCTCATATTAGTGCTACAAGTGATCTTTGTTACTGATCAAGTACCACTATATCACTGTATAGAATGTCAGAACAACCCATATGAAAGTACCAAGGGAACAAAAACAAAAACAAAACAAAAACAAAATAACTGCCTTTTAAAGGTTTTCAAATACACCACTATATTTTTTTGTAATGATTCAATAATGTTGGATTGATCTGGTAGTTTTTACTGTGTTACAAATGGAGTTAATAGATGTAAGAAAAGGCTATGTCTTCTGGTGTATATCAGAAACAAAAAACAACAATAAATGTATTGGAATATAGATAATTGGGGAAACCACTGAGAAAAATAACAGTTCAGAATAAGATGATTCTACTGAGATGAAATTCTTTGGAAGATTGTAGGGGTGGGGTGGGAAGAAATAAAAGTCAAAGCTACTTTTTAATTATGTAAGGTGTACCTCAACAATCTTGAAGGTAACCAAATATTTCAAATAAATGACAGAAATAACTTTGGAATATGCTATACCTGTATTTTAAGCAGTAAATTTCTAGATAAAGTAATCTTAAGAATTAATCAATAAATTCAATAGACATTGTTTTTGTATAAGTCACTATTAAGATATAGAGATCTATTTGGCTGATTTAGGCAATGTACATTAGTTTGTTATAAAAAATATTCAGGCTGTAACTAAATTATTGCATCTAAACACTTCATTGACCATTAAAATACAGAAATAAATCAAGGAGGCCTTCATGAACCAAGCTTAATTTCTCTTAAACAGGTTTCTCCTCCAACTTTGTTTATAATTATGAAATTTTAAAAGTGTGAAACTTCCTTGGTATGTCTTATAAGCCATAATAAACATTATATATAATGCCAATGATGTTCTAGATAATAAGCATTCAAATACATAAGTTATGTTTCTTAGATACAAATCCACTCAAAAGTGTAAGTTAATTGTTTAGAGCAAATGGAAACTGGACAAAAATAATATTAGTGAACTGAATAAGAGGTAATTGAAAGCAGGAAGGACAACAACAATGCTTAAATCACTCAATGAATGACACTTTTGAGCAATAAGATATAACTATACCTGGCTGACACTCCACTACAACTAATGGGTCAGCTGTTCCGTAACTCTGAGATTGCTCTGTTTGAGCAAAGCCCAACATCCATCCCAGAAGCAGAGTTAATATTGCCCTGCTCTCTGTGATGATTGATAGAGTTTTTAATTGAGCATGCTCAGTGTAAACTGTGCCAGTTGTGCCAAGCACATGGCCTTAGAATCAAATTGAGCTGTGAAAGTGTCTAAGTCCCTCACTGTCTTTCTAGGCACCATAATTTGTGGCAAGTTCTGTAATTAGTTTCTTCTTTAAAGATATAAAAAAAACAACTCAAGAGAGAGTTACTATTTTTTAATGAAACTTATGACCTATAGTATCAGCTGAAACAAAACAAATGTCTTAATTTATAGAGGAAAGAAATATAAAACTTGTGGGTGTATATGGGGTGGAAGAAGAGTCATTATAACTGCAGTCATTTAATTCATGGTTTACCTAATAGATTCCATTATGATTTTAGCCCAGACTAAGCTCTGGCCAACCAATAAAACCTGTTTAAATCTTCATCCAAGGTCCTAGAGATTTGGGGATCACCAGATTCACTTCAGACTTAATGCAAAGTGAACTCTCTCATTTAGGGGACACCCAAACTAGCTTATTTTTTTCAGGTTTCAGCATTAGTTCAGGTATCCAAGCTAACAGATGTAGTTACTCCCAACTGAAATGAGATTTGACTGATACAAAAAACTAGCTGATAATTTTACCTTTATGTAGGCAAGAGATGTCCTCATTATAGGAAAAAACCTTAAGAAAAATGAGCCATTAGAAATGGTGAACCAAAATAGCACAAATAATAAATCATGAGTTGAGTAAAATGATATCAGACTATGTTCATCACATCTAAAGAGCTATGTATTCAGGTCGATTGGAGTGACATCAGAGGAATGGCAATGTGAAAGATCCCCTTGGCCTCTCCCCCTGAAATTTAAACAAGTTAACCAACTATAATTAAGCAAAGAATTCCCTGCTCAATACAAGGCATACCTGAGATAGCCACACATTGATACCTCTAAAAGTAGGCCACTGGGAATAAACAGGGAGATGAGATGGGAAGAAAGCTCAGATAGTGGCCACAGACACAGCCCTGCAGCCTGGAGCTCATGGATCAGTCTGGAGAGGGGAGGAATCCTGTGATAGCAAGTGTTTCCTTCAGCCAGGAGGAACAGAGAGCTGTGGGGGTGGGGGAGCAGCCCAGCAGGGCAAGTGGTGCAAACAGTGACTGAGTCAGCAGATGCTTAACACAGCACAGGGTTCTGCTGTTGTGTGGCTATCCACTGTGGGCAGTGATATTTCACGCAAATAAATGGAACCACAGAGCTCTGTTGCCCCTTGGACTCACAAAACTCACCTCCCATAGTCCTTGGTGTTGGGTTGAAGAGTGTATTATCTGTAAAACCAGAGCTATTGCAATAGAACAGCTGTTTCCCTCTGTGACTGATCTCCAGGTGGAGTGCTTGGGGTGGGACCCCAGAGAGGTCAGGAGTCCACATTATAGTTAGGGCAAAACAAACTCCACCCCCAAGCAGCATGGCTGTATTGTCTTATGGAAATTGGAAGCAGTAGAGGTCAAGTCTGGGAGACCAAAAAGAATCTTCTGATTCAGCACCATCTACTAAAAAATAGTAGAAAGACCTCTCCAGAGAAAGCCTCTATGGAAGGCTCATTAATATCGACATATACACATGCCTAGATAAAGGAGAATAGCAAATACCATGAATGACATTGTAACAAGGATTATCAGAAAGAAAAAGAAAAATCCCCCAAAAGCAAGCTGGAGCAATTGCAAATGCATGATATAAATGATAGAGACTTCAAGATTACAATTCTGAAAATCTGGTGATGCTGCCATCATTGATATGATTCTTGGTAAGCCCATGTGTGTTGAGAGCTTCTCTGACTACCCTCCTCTGAGCCATTTTGCTGTTCGTGACATGAGACAGACAGTTGATGAGGATGCCATCAAAGCAGTGGACAAGAAGGCAGCTGGATATGGCAGTCACCAAGTCTGCCCAGAAAGCTCAGAAGGCTAAATGAATATTATTCCCAACACCTGCCACCCCAGTCTTAATCAGTGGTGGAAGAACGGTCTCAGAACTGTTCATCTCAATTGGCCATTTAAGTTTAATAGTAAAAGACTGGTTAATGATTACAATACATAATAAAACCTTCAGAAGGAAAGGAAAATGTTTTGTGGACCATTTGGTTCTTTCGTGTGTGTGGCAGTTTTTAAGATACTAGTTTTTAAAATCTGTACTTTTTAATGGAAACAACATGACCAAAAATCTGTCACAGAATTTTGAGACCCATTAAATTAACAAAGTTTAATGATAAAAAAGAGAAATATTAGCCTTAAATGATATACTAGAACAATGGACATAAATGACATGTAAAGCCTTTCATCCCAGAACATCAGATTATACATTCTTCTCCAGTGCACATGAAACATTCTCAAGGATAGACCATATATTGAGTCACAAAACTATCAACAAATTCAAGAAGATTGAAATTATACCAAGCATATTCTCTAACCACAATGCTCTGAAATCAGAAATTAACAGCAAAAACAAACCCACAAATACATGGAGCTTAAATAACACACTAGTAAAAAATGCCTGGGTCGAAGAAGAAATAAAAGATGTGATCAAAATATAAAGAGAGACAAATGAGAATGAAAATACAACACATCAAAATTTCTGGGATGCAGCAAAAGCAGTAATAAGAGGGAAGTTTATATCATTACAGGCCTAGCTCAAGGAACAAGAGAAATCCCAAATAAACAGCCTAACATCACATGTTAAAGAACTAAAGAAAAAAGAACAAAAGTAGCCCAAATTCTGCAGAAGAAAGTAAATAAGAAAAATTAGAGTGGAATTGAATAAAATAGAGGACAAAAAGACTATACAAAAATATCAATAAAACAAAGAGCTGGTTCTTTGAAAAGATTAATAAATTTGACAAACCAATGGATAGACTCACTAAGGAAAGAAAGGAAAAGACCCATATAAACAAAATCAGAAGTGAGAGAAGTCACCACAGACACTACAGATATATTAGAATATTATGAAAGATATATGCCACCAAGTTCAATGACCTAGAAGAAATGAATAATTTCCTACAAATATATAATCTTCCTAGACTAAGTCATGAAGGACTGGAAAATCTAAATAGACCAATCAACAGTGAGGAAATTGAAACAACCATCAAAAACCTTGCAAAAAAATAAAAGTCCAGAGTCAGATGGCTTCACCGGTGAATTCTACCAAACATTCAAAGAAGATTTAAAATCTATCCTTCTAAAACTCTTCCAAAAAATTGAAGAGGCAATACTTCTTAACACGTTTTATGAGGCCAATATAATCCTGATACCAAAACTTGGCAAAGATAACACAAAAAAGAAAACTACAGGCCACTATCTGTGATGAATACAGATGCAAAATTCCTAACCAAAATACTAGGAAATCAAATACAAAAGTACATCCAAAAAATAATACATCATAATCAATTGGGTTTCATTCCAGGGGCACAAGGGTGGATCAACACATAAATCAATCAATATAATATACTACATTAGCAAAAGAAATTATAAAAATAATATATTATCAATAGATACCAAAAAAAGCATTTGATAAGATATTACATCCATTTATGATTTAAAAACTTAATAAAATAGTAATAGAAGGAAAGTACGTCAACATAATAAAGATCATCTAATTTAATAAAAGTGTAATATTAAAATTGACCATTTCTTTGGGACACCTAAGCCATGTCCACCAGCCAATCAGAGCGACTGTATGTAAATTAACCAAGCCAAGATGGAGGCCAGCACTCACAGAGCTGAGTAAACAGGCAGTTTCCATTGCAGCAGGAGTAAAACTGTGTGCCGGCCACTGGGTTTCTCCTGGCTCCAGGCAACAACATATTTGCAACATTGTCTCAATTATAGAAGCCTCGGAGTTGAAGCAGACAGGAGGTTTCATTACCTGCCTAGGCTCAGCTTAAAGGAACAGTGTATCAATTATAGAAGATAAATAAACCCCAGGAACCTGCTTCCAGCCAGCCTTGCTGGGACATTGGGTCAATGGGAGCTGTGATCAGCCTGAAAGCCTGAAAATGACCCTCAGCCTGTCACCCAGGCTGGCCACACCCCAATGGGGTGAGGGACCCCACTGGGGGGGGGGGCTTGGCCAGCCTGCAAACAGCCATCAGTCCCTCAGCCAGGCTGGCCAGGTACCCCAGTAGGGACCCAAAACCTGAAGGGACTGTGGGCAGCCTGAAAGCCTGCAAACGGCCCTCAGACCCTCACCCAGGCTGGCCAGGCAAGCCAGCAGGTGGACATCCCCAGAGGGGTCCCAGACTGCAAGAGGGCACAAGCTGGGCTGAGGAACCTCCCGAGTGCACAAATTTTTGTGCACCAGACCCCTAGTATATGATAAACCTTCAGCTAGTATCATCCTCACTGGTGAAAAATTGAAAGCTTTTCTGTAAGATCAGCAACAAGAAAAGGATATTCACTCTTACCACTCTTATTCAACACTAGAGGCCTGGTGCATGAATTCATGCATGGGTGGGGTCCCTCAGAGTGGCCTGTGGGGATCAAGCTGAAACCTGCAGTCCAATGCCACCTGAAGTTCCTACCTGCCACTCCCACTCATCTCGTCCCAACTGTGGCTGCCACAGGTTCGCACCCAATCAGTCCTGATAGGGAGAGGGTTGTGCCACTATAGCAGTGCTCACCAGCCATGAGCCCTGCATCTAGCACCCTCCTGAGGGAAGTGGCCTGAGGGCTCAGGCTGAAACCAGCTCTCTGACATCCCCTGAGGGGTCCTGGAGTGTGAGAGGGTGCAGGCCAGGCCAAGGGACCCCACCAGTGCAAGATCAGGGCTGGGGAGGGACCGCAGCAGAGCTCTAAGGCATGTCCGGCTCATCTTATTCAGTCCTGATTGGCTGAACCCCAGCAGCAAACTAACCTACCCGTCAGAGTGTCTGCCCCCTGGTGGTCAGTGCTTGTCATAGCAAGCAATTGAGTGCCTTAGCATATTATTAGCATATTATGCTTTGATTGGTTGAACAGTCAACCAGTGATTGGATGACCAGACACTTAGCATATTAAGCTTTTATTATATAAGAAAGTACTGGAAGTCCTAGCCAGAGCAGTAAAACAAGAGAAAGAAATAAAAGGCATCCAAATAGTAAGGGAAGAAATCAAACTGTCACTTTTTGCTGATGACATGATTTTGTATATAGAAAACGCTAAATGCTCCACCAAAAAACTATTAGAAACAAATACAGTCAAGTTGCAGGATACAAAATCAATGTGCAAAAATCTATTCCTTTCTTTATATTAACAACAAAACTCCAGAAAAAGAAATGAAAAAAACAATTCCTTTTGTAATTTCAACCAAAAGAATAAAATACCTATGGATAAACTTAAAGCACACAAAATACTTATATACTGAAAATTACAAAGCATTATTAAGAGATTGAAAAAGACTCAACAAAATGGAAAAATATTCCATGTTCATGGATTGGAAGAATCAACATAGTTAAAATGGCCATATTACCCAAAACATTTTTTAAAGAAATAAAATGAGAAATCATCAGATTTATATGGAACCATAAAAGACCCTGAATAGTCAAAGGAGTTCTGAGAAAAAGGAACAAAGCTGGAGGTCCCATGCTACCTGACTTCAAATTATACTACAGAACTATGAAAATCTAAACAGCATGGTATTGACAGAAAAACAGACACACAGATCAATGGAATATAATAGAGAGCCCAGCTATAAAGCCACATGTACACGGACAGATAATTTTTTGACAAAAGAGCTAGAAACACACATGGAGTAGTCTCTTCAATAAATGGTGCTGGGGAAACTGGAAAGCCACATGCAAAAGAATGAAACTGGATTACAGTTTGTCCCCATGTATAAAAAATTAATTCAAAATGGATTAAAGACCTAAAGCATAAGACTCCAAACAATAAATTACATAAAAGAAGACATAAGTACCAAACTTATGGACCTTGATTCTAGAGAAAATTTTATGAACTTGACCCCAAAGGCAAGGAAAGTAAAGGCAAAAAATAAATAAATGGGATTATATCAAACTAAAAATCTTCTGAACAGCAAAATAAACTGACAACAAAAAAAGAGGCAGCCATCTGATAGAAGATGATATTTGTAAACAGTAGCTCTGATAAAAATTTAATTTCCAAAATATATAAAGAACTCATAAAACTGAACACCAAACAAACACCCTAATCAAAAATGGGCAGGGGACCTGAAAATATACCTCTCCCAAGAAGACACAAATAACCAATAGATATATAAAAAGATGTTCAACCTCACAAGCAATTAGGGAAATGCAAATCAAAACTACAATGAGATACCATCTCACACCCATTAGAGTAGCTTTTATTCACAAGAGAAGTAATAAGTGTTGGAGAAGTTGTGGAGAAAAAAGAACCCTCACTCACTGCTGGTGGGAATATAGACTGGTACAACTACTATGGAAAATAGTCTGGTAATTCCTCAAAAAATTAACAATAGAGCTACCATACAACCAAGCAATCCCTCTCCTGGGTATATAACCAAAAAACTCAGAAACGTGTATTTGCATCCCTATGTTCATTGAAGCATTATTCAGTGGAAAAGACATGGAAACAACCACCGAGAACTGGATAAAGAAGATGTGGTACATATACACAATGGGATACTACTCAGCCATAAGAAAAGATGAATTAGCACCATTTGCAATGACTTGGGTGGACCTTAAGAATATTATGCTAAATAAAATAAGTCAGAAAAAGCTAAGAACCATATGATTTCACCCATATGTTGTATATAAAACTGAAACTCATAGACACAAACAGCAGTGTGGTGGTTGCCAGAGGGAAGGGGGTGAGGGGTGAAGAGGTCCTAATATATGGTGATAGGAGAAGATTAGCCTTTGGGTGGTGGTCACACAATACAATATGCAGATCTTGTAACAGAAACCCATAACTGAAACCTGTATGATCATATTAACCAATGTCACCCCAATAAATTTAATAAAAACAAAAATAAGATGGATTAACTCAATCTTACATTTACATAGTTTACATTACACATAATAGAAATTGTGTAAAAATTATGATATTGTTATTTCTATAAATTATAATAAACTAGGGGCCCAGTTCACAAAAATTTGTGCACTCGGCAGGGGGTGGGGGGGTACTTAATCCCTGCCTGTGCTCTCTCACAGTTTGGGACCCTGGAATCCATTGGGGCACACAGCACACACGGAGGGCACACCTCCCTGTGTGCTGTGTGCCCCACACCGATTTCCAGGCCTCAGACTCAGGGGCGGAGCTGGCTCGGATCCTCCGCCTCCCCCCCACCACCAGGCTGCCCAGCCGCCTGGAATCCATGGGGGGGCACGGGCACTCAGGGAGGCTATCCCTCCCTGACTGCCCGTGCCCCCACCCCATCACAGATCTACTTCCAGCCTGCAGGGCAGCCTTGGGGCCTGGGCTGGCTTGCTCCGCCAGGCCCTCGCTGCCCTGCCGCCTGAAATCGATCATGGGAGCACGGGCACACACGCCTCTGTGCCCAAGTCCCTGCGATCACGGATCTACTTCCAGCTGCAGGGCAGCCTGGGGGCCTGGGCTGCCCTGCCACCTGAAATGATCGTGGGGGCACGGGCACTCACGGAGGCATCTGTGCCCAAGCCCCCACGATCACGGATCTACTTCCAGGCTGCAGGACACCCTGGGGGCTGGGCTTGCTTGCTCCCCCAGGCCCCGGCTGCCCTGCCGCCTGAAATCAATCGCGGAGGCACGGGCACTCACGGAGGCGTGTGTGCGGTGCCCCCGTGATCACAGGACCTACTTCCAGGCTGCAGGACAGCCTGGGGGCCTGGGCTGGCTTGCTCCCCCAGGCCCCGGCTGCCCTGCCACCTGAAATCAATCGCGGAGGCTCGGGCACTCACGGAGGTGTGTGTGCCCAAGCCCCCACGATCACAGACCTACTTCCAGACTGCTTTCTGCCTGGAGGTGTGGGGCTGCAGGAAGGCAACAGATGCCGCCATCTTGGCTGGGCTAATTTGCATACAGCCGCTCTGATTGGCTGGTGGGCATGACTTACCCGTCCCGGAGAAATGGTTAATTTTACTATTTCACTTTTATTAGTTTAGATTATACTAAACTTAAGATTATGTGAAATTTATAATTAAACTTATGTAGATTAGATTTAAAAATTGAATCCATTATAAACTATAAAAAGAGTAGACATGACAAACTGTGCACATAAACAATAGGTTTTATAAATTCATCACCTCATTGTAATTTTGGTATAATTCTTTCCAGTTTTCCTTTCCACTCTAAGCACGTTGTTATTGCTTTAATATGTTTTTATTGATTTTAGAGAGAGAGGAAGGGAGAGGGAGAGAGAGAGAGAGAAACACCTACATAAGAGAGAAGCATCCATTGGCTGCCTCCTGCACACCCCATACTGGGGATTGAGCCCACAATCCAGGCATGTGCCTTGACTGACTGAGAATTGAACCGGCAACCTTTTGGTTCCTGGTATGACACTCAAGCAACTGAGCAACACCAGCCAGGCACGTTGTTGTTTCTAGCACAGCTATAAGTATCTATTATGTACACATTTGTATTATTTCCCCATTTAATACTATATTATGCATGTGTCTATAAGTCTTCAAGAACATAATTTTCAATGGTTGCACAATATCTCATTCAGTGCATGGCATCATAGATTAACATAATATTTTTACTAAATGCTTCCAATATTTTATTATTATAAATGACGATCATCATTGTGCATAAAATATATTTTGTTTAGAATGATTTCCAAAGCATTGTGTCCTAGATGTGAAGTTACCGAGTCATAGTAATATCATTTTAAATAATCCTAATACTGATTTTCAAATTTATTCTGAAAGTGTTTTACCCAATTCATTACAACTTACAACTAAAAATATATAAGGACACCTCTTTCCACACACCTTTGCTAGCACTAAGCATTTTTATTATTTTAAATAATTGCTAATTTCCTAAGAGATAAATCATATTCCATTGTTTAACATACATACTTTGTATTACTCATGAGCTCACACATTTTTTTATAGATTTGTTAAGACTCCTTATCTATTACTGCCATGTTCAAATTTTTCTGAAAGTCCCCAGGAGACATCTTATATATGCTCATGTTTACTAGTTGCTTCTCCTCTTTTGTGACTAAGAAATGGACTTAAGAAATATCTATATTTGTTGAATTTATTCATGCTCATTTGCTCTGAAGCAGACAGGCTTTATAAGGCAGAATGGTTTCGTTTTTCTAACCAAAAGCACTAATACTAAATGTGCACTTGAAAACCACTTGGGAAATTTGAGCTGAAAATTTCAGCGGTGAAAGACCGTCCAGGTAAGAAAGAGGCCCTTTGGAATAGTTTCGTCTTTATGATTGCTTCCACAAAAGGAATCTGGGGAATGCATGTGTCTGAGTGACTACACAGAGAAGCCTAGAAAGAAAAAAAGGAGTGAATAATTTATGATTTTAACTGCTACCTATAGTAAATCGGTGGTTTAGATAAAGCCTAAACTTCCTATTTTACCTAGATTATTTTACAGGTCTCAGGGTTCTGTTGATGTATATTATTGTCTTTATGTTATTAAAATTCATCACCTCTTATGTTTACACCTTCCACAATTCCACAATCACTGTCATTTGCTGTTTAGTGTATACTCTGTCTGAGTCACCTAGGAGTCAGTGATAAGTACTAGAGAAATAGAGAGACAGAAACATCAGGGTGAGGGACTGTTAAGATTCTTAATTGACTATTTGGCATGTTTTCTAGAGATGTGACAGGTAATAATTAAGACTGCTTAATTAGTTTCCGAATATTGGAATGAGGAACAGTAACAAAACTGAATAGTGCTAATAAAAGACTGAATTACTATAATCAAAACAGCTTTATCTCCAGGTAAGACTTATGCATACAATAAGTGTATTGCCTTTCTTTTTGCATAAGAAATAAGAGTTGAATTGCCACAGTGATTAAAACCAAAGATCTGACTTATTTCTTACAATTAAAGGTGTTCTTTAATGCTAGAAAGATACTTAAGACTTTAAAGGTGAAAATTTTCATGTAAAAGAAGTTGTATTGTGAGGCAAACAATGTATCAGGTATATTGCTGTGGATATTTAGTAATTAGATGTAAGGGGTTCACATCCAATATATGATGTGAGACAGTAAAAATAGTAAAAGTATACAGATCTGGAAAGCACACTGTTGTATTTCATTCCTCTTTTCTGAAATTATGAACAGGTTCCATTAGATAAAAACCCTCCCCCCAACAAATTTACTTGTTATCTCTTAAATCTAACATTATAACATAAGCACTTGGAGATGTTCTTAAAGTAGACTTGTGTGTCTGGGTCTATGATTTATTTATTTTTTGAATCTCCAGACTCTATTATATAAAACTAGGGGCCCGGTGCACAAAAATTTGTGCACTCAGGGGGGTCCCTCAGCCCAGCATGTGCCTTCTTGCAGTCTGGGACCCCTCGGGGGATGTCCACCTGCTGGCAAGCCTGGCCAGTCTGGGTGAGGGTCTGAGGGCCATTTTCAGGTTGCTCACATCCTGTTCAGGGTTTGGGTCTCTACTGGGGTGCCTGCCAGCCTGGGTGAGGGGACTGAGGCTGTTTTCAGGCTGCCCACAGTCCCTTCAGGGTTCGAGTCCCTACTGGGGTGCCTGGGCAGCCTGGGTGTGGGGCTGAGGACCGTTTTCAGGCTGCCCACAGCTCCCATTGACCCAACATCCCAGAAAGGCTGGCCAGAAGCAGGTTTCTGGGGTTTATTTATCTTCTATAATTGATACACTGTTGCTTTAAGCCAAGACCTA
>PVJC01023233.1:0-26535 GCA_004026665.1 Murina feae
CCCCCCACCCCCCCACCCCGACCGATCCGGCAGCGCCCTCTCTATCCTTGATCAAAATAACCACAGATTTGACTGCAGCCGACAGACCGCGACTCAGGGCTCGCTTGGGTGGGGTTTTTAACTGTGCAGTTGGGAGTAATGTTTTTCAAGAGGCAGAATGACACAGGTTGCTTTGGAGTTAGATGGAGGTCTGAGTTTGGAAATTGGCCTGGGTTACCTTGGGAAACTTGCGTTACCTCTCTGAGCCTGTTTCCTTCTCTGTAAATTTGAATTATGACATAGTAGTACCTGTCTTCGGAGAAATGGCGGGTGGAATTGGGCGTTACCTGTATGGTGGTAGTAAGCTCACTCAGCACAGTGCTTGGCACCTAGGAAGCATAATAAAGTTTCGTTGCTGTCACTATAGTTTCTTTCAGGCCTGATGATGGGATGCTTGCAGATACTTAACTGATTGATCCCTAGACCATTTCTCAGCTTTCTGGGCCTGTTTCCTCGTCTGTCAAAGGGAAGGTGTCACTACTTGGGCTGGAGTGTGGATTGATGAAATGGCAAAGGCAAATCGACAGTTACAGTGTGTTGAAAGTAATATTGGTGATAGCCACAAAGTTCTGTGGGCATGTGAGCAACTGTCCGGGAAGTTCCAAGAAGTCAGACAAGAGGGCATCTCTGAACAGCTAAGCCATCAAGCCAAGGGAGGAACTACGACTTGCTGAGTGGCTACTATACCCTGGGAACTTTCCAAACAAAAACTGTCATTAAGTCCTTAAAACACCGTGTTCTCAATTACACCTCACAACTTTTCACAGATGGAGACCTGCGGCTGGCAGGTGGGACACCGTGGGTGCAGGCAGGATGCAAATTCAGACCGGTCTGGCTTTCACGTGGTCCTTCTCACTCCTCCAGGTCGGGAGGACTGCAAGAGCAAAGGCCTCGCAGCAGAAAAGGCACCAGTTCTCTCTCTGGCGAGAGCACAGAGTCAGGCTCTCATGTTTTCACCTCTTAAAATTCACTACTGGCTCCAGAACTTCCAGATCAAGGTCAAGCTCCTTTGGTTAGCACAAGAGGCCCTAGAATAAGGGCTCTAACCCAAGACGGTCATGGATCCCTTTGAGAACACAAGAAAATACTGTGTCCACTCCCTAGGAAAATGTGTGAACCTGAGCACACACACATTTCCATTCAAATTTCAGGGTTATTGTGGACACTTCCCATGTTCCAAGGGTCTTTGGACACTCCCCCTCACCACCACCACCACAACCCCCCACCTCCCGCCCTCCGCCAGGGCAGGGCCTTAATGGTTGGCCTTCTCCCAACACACATTTCAATGTTTCCCCCCACAGCTCCCTCAGGGCAAGGACCTGGCCTGTTGTGTTCACTGCTATGTCTCCAGCACCTAGAACAGCACTTGGTAAGCACCTGCGGAATGAAGTGTGAAGCCATCTGGTTTCACACTCCTTGCCTTTGCACCTGTTCCTTGTGGGGATGTCAAGAGTCCTTTCTTAATTTCTAAGGTTCTCATCCTTTACAACTCACCTCCTTTTGGAATCTGTCTCATCTCTTAGACTGGCTTGTGGGTGGTTCCCACATATTTCCCCCCAATATTACTCTAATCCCTACTAAAGCCCTCACACTGAGCTAGAATCATCAGTTCACTTGCCTGCTTCCCTCCCGGTGAGACACCTCGTGGATAAATCTCTTGGGGACAGGAGCCACATTGTAGGTGGTTTGTAAACCTACCAGGGGACCTTGCATGTCACAAGCCCATGGTAAATATTTGTTGAATAAATAAAACGGAGTGGTGGGAAGCAGAGCTGAAAAGGCAGGCTGAGGTCAGTTTAGAATGACATCTGCCAGGCCAAGGACTTCCAGTGTTGTGAGATAGGTGACCAGCAAATCTTGGATTATGTTTTCTTTAGTCTTTAAGGGGATAATACGGTCAGGTTTGTGTGTCAACTGAATGGAGGAGGATACATTGGGAAGGAGGGAGGCTCTGAGCCCCTGGCACTGCCCATACTTCCAGCAGAACAGCGTTATCACATTGGGTCTCCTGTGGCTCTGGCTCAAAGCTGCTTCACAGATGAGTGGACAGGAGGGCTGGCTCAGGAGTGACCAGGCAGGGTCCTAATCCTGGCTCTGCAGCTGACTGACGAGTCCAGCGACTTAGCTCAAGGCACTTGCTTCCAGAGACCCACTCTTCAAGCCTTTTAAGTGCCAAAAATAATAGTAAATTGGGTTCCTGAACCTAATTCTACTGTTGGAGGGAGTCCCCCACACCAACAAACTATTCTCAGAAGCCAGCAGGGTGTCCAAGAATTCAACTCAATTCTGACATTATCTACCCAGAGATAACATCAGGTTCCACAAGTTAATGGTTTAGTCTTACAAGACTGCCCGTGCTCCTAACAAACTTCAGAAGCCAGCCGTAGCCCTGCTCTCTGTGCTTCTGATCAACTGGCTACAGATGGGCGGTTCCAACGACCCCCTGCAACTCAGAATGCCAATGGCAAGTTCAGGCTGTCGCCTGTGCTTCTGCCTGACTGGCCAGGAATCAGAGGTTCCCACAACCTCCTCCTTGGGTTCAATTAATTTCCTGGAATGGTTCTCAGAATTTAGAGAAGTGTGTTACTTACTAGGTCGCTAGTTTATTGTAAAAGGATACAACTCAGGAACAGCCAGATGGAAGAGATGCATAGAGTAAGGTACGCAAGAAAAGGCATGCCCTCTCCAGTCCCACTTCTTTCCCCAAGTCTTCACCTCTCCACCACCCAGGAGCTGCTGAACCCCATCTTGGGTCGTTATGGAGGCCTCATGACATAGAAATGATGAAATCATTGGGCATGGACAATTGATTCAACCTCCAGCCCCTCTGTGCTTCTGACCAACTGGCTCCCCTGGAGTCACAGGCCAGAGAAGGAAGGAGGGTGGGACTGAAAATGTCAACCCTCTAAGCACTTGACTGGTTCTCCTGGCAACCAGCCCCCATCCTTTGGTGCATCTGAAATCCACCACATTCACATAATAGGAGACACCTGTATCATTCTCAACACTTAGGAAATTCCAGCGGTTTGGGGAGCTGTGTGCCAGAAACTGTGGATGAAGACTAAAACATATGAGAAATATATCTGGTCACCTGAATGACCACACACACATTTCTTACATTATCTCAAGTAGTAGCCAGTTTACTATGCAAGAAATTATCTATTCAGCCTAACAAATAGTTATTCTATATCTTTGCATGAGGAATGTAAATAGAATGGGCACACTGCTTTGGAAAAGTTTGGTAGCTCCTCAGACAGAGCTACTATTCTGACCCGGCAAGTCCATTCCTAGGTCTATATCAGAGAATGGTGAACGTATAGCAACACAAAAACCTAGACCCAAATACTCATAGCCGTGTAATGCATAATAGCCTAAAAGTGCAAACAACCCAATCATACATCAACTGATGGATAAAAAACATGTGTGTGCTGCCCTAGCCGGCTTGGCTCAGTGGATAGAGCGTCAGCCTATAGACTGAAGGGTCCCAGGTTCGATTCTGGCCAAGGGCACATGCCTGGGTTGCGGGCTCGATCCCCAGTGGGGGTGTGCAGGAGGCGGCCCATCAATGATTCTCTCTCATCATTGATGTTTCTGTCTCTTCTTCTCCCTTCCTCTCTGAAATAAAGAAATATATATTTTTTTAAATGTGTGCATGCTAATACACAGTATCAGTTGGCCATAAAAATGAGTGAGGTACTGGTACTTATTACAAGAAAGATGAACCTTGAAAACATTATGCTCGGTGAAAAAAGCCAGGCACAAAAAAAACATATATTGTATGATTGTACCACATGAAATGCCCAGAACAGGTATATTGAGCCAGAAATAGATTAGTGCTTGGCAGGAACTGGGGAAAATGGGAAGTGATTGCTAATAGGTGTAGGGCTTCTTCTAGGGGCAATGAGAATGTTGTGTAATTGGATGGTGGTGGTGATTGTACAACTTTGTGAATATCCTAAACTCTACTGAATTTTACACTTTGAAAGAGTGCTCATAATCCCACTGGAAACCCAGCGTTGATCAGGCCACTCCCCTTGAAAGCTTCCCATGATGGTTGGGGAAATGTACGAACTCCCAACAACGCTGACCAGTATGTCCTGGTTCCCCTGCTGCCCCCAGCCTCTCTCTGGCCTCCCTCCTCTCTATGCTTTTGCCTTCTTGCCCATTAATACCCCATGTTCTCTCCCACCTGACGTTCCTCCTGGGCATGGAACATTCCCGTGCCCTGGCCTACCTAATCAATCTGATTTTGACTTAATGGTGACTTCCTTAGGGAAAGCTCCTTGCCGGACTCTAAGGATATATACCTTTGCTGTGTGACCTATGTAACATCCCAATTTCTCTTTGATGAAACTCATCATCAGATGTCTGTTTTTGTGATAAACTATATACCCAGGGGACAGGGACCTGTACCTACCTGCCTTACCGCTATCCTCCCACAAATAACAGATCCCATCATCCACTGTGCCCCCTAGTTGACAAATTCCTATCTACCCTGCAAATCTCACTCATGTCCTGGCCTGTATAGCTCAGGTGGTTGGAGGGACATCCCCTGCACCAAGGGTTGCAGGTTTGATTCCCAGTCGGGGCATGTATGGCAGCCAATCAATGTTTCTCTCGCTCCCTTTCCTTTCCTCTCTCTGTCTCTAAGATCAGTGAAAGCATATCCCCAGTGACTTTCAGGGGACAGTCTTCTCAGAGCACCCAGATCTGGGGGCACATTCCTTATGTAGCCTCACAATTTCCCGGACATCCTATAGCTCTTAGCACCCTGTACGAGCCACTGATTTTACTATGTCTCCCCTCCATAGACCTATTTTGCTTGTTTCTTTTTGCCCGAGCACCTAAAACAATGCTCATCACAAGACTCCTCTCAGGGCAGACCACAAGAATGCTTATGAAAAATCCCTAAAATTGCATGCAAAATTCCATGTGCATGTACAATTTTTCTTAAAAAAAAATACAGTCCATGGCTTTTGTTGGGGTTTCAAAAGTGTCTAAGACCCAAAAGAAGTGAAGAATTTCTCCGCAAAGCTGAGGGAGTTTGTCTTTCCTTCAAAACAGCACTGCCAGCACAGACTCCTGTGTGAACCATCCCCATCAGAACAGGAGTTCCCAGAGGGCACGGATCTTTACGTTGTGTTGATTAATGTGTCCCAAATGCCAGGAATGGTGCCTGGCCCATCCTCGGTGTAGATGTGTAATGACCATCGTCTCAGACAATTCTAACAGCTGTGAGAACTGGACGTGGATTGGACAGTTACTGCTGCATAGAAAATTACCCCAAAATGTAACCGCTTAACATTATTAACTTAGTTTCTCTAGGCCGGGCATTGGGGCGCAGCTCCAATGGTCCTCTGCTTCAGGACTGCTCACAAGGCTGCAGAGAGAGAGAGGGAGGGAGAGGGGGAGAGAGAACACACAAGATGGCCATTATAGTCTTCTTAACCTGAGAAGTAGCATCCCATCACCTTCGCTGTGTTATTAAAAGGAAGTCTCTAGGTCTCGGGCACACCCAAGGGGATGAAATAGCAGCAGGCAGGATATTGAGAGGCAGCTTAGAGACTGCCTACAACACATTTCCTCATATAGCATCCAGCTCATCTGAGCACCCAGAGCAGAAGGCACAGACCAAATGCCTCCAGGTCAGGCAGACGATGACAAGGAAGAAGTGAGCGGAGGGAGGTTTGGTGGACAGCCAAACCTCTGCCCACCTCTGCCCGTCCTCCAGACACAGCTACCAAGCAGCAATGCGGGCTGACTTGTCAGATCTTCTAAGTTTTCAAAAGAAACCAAAGTCCAGATTTTTGTGAGACATTTCCTGATTTTTAAAGCTGTGATAATCTAGCAAGAACACATCTAAGGATGTTTTTGCCTCTTCTCTACGGCACAAAGGGCCTAAGCCATTCTAATATCCTTTGCATGTCTGTTCCAGCACCTGCACCCATCCAGGCCTCGCCCCCTGCACTCACTCACTGAGTGCAGGGGCCTAGCTAGCTCATGTTGGGCACTTTATGTACTTCTTTGCATGTAACAGGCCAACAATAAATATTGTTGAATGAAATGTGAAATTGCTGTCTCATGGGAAGCACTCCCCTACCCGCCCCCCCCCCGCCCCAATCCCAGAGGAGCTGTCTGAATAAGTTGAAATCCTGGCTCTGCTACCTGCTTGTTGTGTGACTTTCAGCAAGTTATTAACTTTGCAGAGCCTTGGATTCTTCATCTATAAAATGAGAATAGTGGTACCTGCTTCACAGTTACTTATAAGGATTAACTAATAAACATATTATTAGCACACTATAGCAACTCAATAGCTGTTCTTACTCCCATCACCCCCCCTTCTTTCCTCCCTGGCTCCCTGGCCCAGCTCCCCTTAATCCATTAAATCATCACCTTCCAGGGGTCCTCAAACTTTTTAAACAGGGGACCATCCCTCTCCCTTCCTCTCTGTAAAAAATCAATAAAATATATTAAAAAAAAAAAAAAAAAAAAACATGAGTTAAACAGGGGACCAGTTCACTGTCCCTCAGACCATTGAAGGGCCGGACTATAGTTAAAAAAAAACTATGAACAAATTCCTATGCACACTGCACATATCTTATTTTGAAATAAAAAAAACAAGGCTTGCGGCAAAAACACCAGGCAGGCTGTAGTTTAAGGACCCCTGATCTACCACTATCCACCCTGGCGGCTAGAAGGAGCCTCTAAAATGAGAGAACTGTTATGTTCCCAGCCAGAGTCAGCATCCTTCAACAGTTTGCTGATCCTCTTAATAGGAGAAAACCCAAACTCTGAAACAGCTCACCAGGCTCTTCTGGACCTGCTTCTGCCCAGCCTTCAAGTCTCAGCTCTCATCACAGCTCCCTGCACGCTCGGCACTCCAGGCTCACCCCAGCTTTGTTTCCTGAAACCTCCATGCTTTCTGATACTTCAAAGCAAGTGTTCTTCTCCCCACAACTACTACCACTTCAGATGTCCCTGCTATGTGCTCAGAGAATTTGTGGCATTCCTTGCTAAACCTGAAGGCAGGTGCAATATCAATTTTCTTCACTCTCCACTCTTCCTAGCACGCCTGCATAGAATAGGCAAATAATGCATAATCGTAGAATTGTTCACAGCAGTGCCGATCCCGTGAGCTGACAGCGCCACCTGTTGACCCAATCTTGCACTTCAGCACTTGAAAAGGAGCTTTAGCCCTCTGCCCAATGGTTTTGAAGTTTTCCAGGGGTCTATCCAGTTTCCCTCACACAAAACTTAGCAATTAAATAAATACATAAAAGAGCTAACATTATTGAGGCACTCTCCTAAAGGCTTTAGTTACTAACACAACTTTTACAACCACTCGATGAGTTAGATGCTTTCATTGCCATTTTGCGGATGGGAAAACTGAGGCACCGGGCAGTTAAATGCCACATCACGCTGCTGGGAAGTATCACCTCAGGCGGCCTCGCCTGAAACTGCACCTTTAAGCCTGAAACTCACTGCTTCTATCGTTCCCTTCACTCATGCCCAGCGACCTCTCAGACACTTCCCTCTAAGGCTCATTGTGAAGGTACTATCACAGCGGCATTGGTGCCAACCGAAAACTCATGTGGAGTGAGTGTCCCACACATTCTGAAAGCTGCACAACTCTCCAAAGGCACGCCTCGGGAATCAGATGTGGTGACAGCCTCTCCTGTGAGACAGCAGACGCAGCAGCCAGCCCCGGCCTCCATGTTACTGCTCTACTGGAGACCTCCAGCTCCTCAGAGGACCCTTGGGTGGATCATACTGGGGGGAGAGTGTCTGAAGAGTGGAGCGCAGTCCCTGATTCAGGTGGATGCTGAAGGGAGCGATCACTCAGTCCCCTGCCTGGATCACTCCCATCACACCCCAAGTTCCCTCACCTGCTCGATATCACTGTGCAGAACCAAAAGACTGACGGCTTCCTTCTTAAACACACTGTTCTTCACCAGCTCCTCTAAAATATTTTTCTGTATTCATTTGTGAAAATGTCCGCCTCCACTTAATTTTGTTATTAAAATATGTGTATACTATCAATAATTACTTATTTAATCCTATAATTAATTACTCATTACTTTATAATTATATTTAATATAAATATAAATGTATATTTTACAAATTATATCCTCTATAATATAAATCTTAAATATACTTATACATATTTAACAGTATATAGCATGTCATCTAAGTGTGTATATTTAAATATACAATATATATACATAGCCATATGTATGGCTAAAATTTATTAATGCCTATGCCCCAGTCATGATTCTGAATACTTCACACATATTCACTCATTTTATCTTTACAACAGCCCTATGATTATCCCCATTTTACAATGAGGAAGCTAACGCCCAGTGAAATGACAGGTTCAGGGTCACCCATCAAGTGGCTCACCTGGAGTGCAAGCCTAAGCCATCAGACCAGTCCACACTGGTAAACAAAGACTCCCTCTGCTGGTAGAGGTGGTGTCTGTCTGCTGCCTTTACTCTGATGTGCCAGACATCTTGATGCTAAGAGCATTTTTAATTTGCACACATTAGGTGTCAACAACATCTTTTAATACACACACACACACACACACAGTCACATTCCAGTGTGACAAATACCCATTCTTCAACTGGGGGAGCGCCAGGCGTCAGGCTCCTGGAGACTCTCTAGAGACAGCCTAGACCTGACAGTCTTCACAGATGACACCCCACAGGGGCACTTTAATTAGACAAGTGGGAAGGGACAGGGTGCACCTCGGGGTGGATCCTGTGGGGCTTCATGCAGGTCCTGAGCTCTGCTGCATCCTCTTCATCAGCTCTTCATCCTGCATAGACAACTCTGTCAGCTTTTTGCCCATCCGCTCATGGATGTCCAGGTACTTGGAGACACACCGGTCCAGGCACACAGACTCGCCCTTGGACAGCTCTGCTTCCTTGTAGTGGGGAGGCACGCACTTTCGGTGGCAGGCACTTGTCATTCTGGGGGTAAGGGAGGGCAAGGTCAGGTCAGCAGCACCTGGGGGCATACCAGGAACTCTCAACCATTCCTGACGTGCTAAACTGATTCACCTCTGAGGCAGGCAATATAAATCCTCATTTTACACCTCAACGATTCTGGAAGGTCCTTGCAAGCAGGAACCTTACCCGAGCCCATGTTTATAACTTATTAAATAGAAACCATTAGTTGAGTACTGGCTATATTCCAGGCATTATGCTAAGTGGCTGACATGATTTTTATGGTAACTCTATAGTTACACATATATCCCCATTTTACAGGTGAAGTAAATAAGATACAGAGAGCCTCAGGACCACATACAGCTGAGGTATTAACCCAGGTAGTCTGATTTCACAGCCTACATTTAAAAATTATTCTAACAGCCCTAACTGGTTTGGCTCAGTGGATAGAGCATCAGCCTTCGGACTGAAAGGTCCCAGGTTTGATTCCGGTCAAGGGCATGTACCTTGGTTGCGGGCACATCCCCAGTAGGAGGTGTGCAGGAGGCAGCCGATCGATGTTTCTCTCTCACCGATGTTTCTCTCTATCCCTCTCCCTTCCCCTCTGTAAGAAATCAATAAAATATTATTTTAAAAATAAAAATAAAATAAAAATTATTCTAACATATATCCTCCGACATAAACCAACCAATACGCAGAGAATACCAGAGAGCTCAAGCTAATAAAAATGGCAGACATATGTTGACTGCTTACTATGTATTGGGCTTGATGCTAAGAGCTTGCCATACATTTTAACATTTAATACATTTTTTTAAAGATTTGTTTTTATTAATTTTTGGAGGGGAAGGGAGAGCGAAACATCAATCAGCTTCCTGGCTCCTGAAAGTCCCCTACTGTGGATGCAGCCCACAAGCTGGGCACATACCCTGACCGGGAATCAAAGTGGCAACTTTTCAGTGCAAGGCATGATGCCCAAGCAACTGAGCCACACTAGCCAGGGCAACATTTAGCATGTATAAGGTCTCCATGAGGTAGGTAGTAGTATTGCCTCCATGTGATAGACAGGGAGACCGCTGGTCAAACAGTGCAAGTAATTTGTCCAAGCCCATACTAGCGGTAACTGACGGAGCTACGAATTATTCCCAAATGTGCCAAAGTACTGGACCTCACATTGCTACCGATCAGCTGAGGACCTGAGAAAGTTATTTAAACTCTAGAAGCTTCACTGTCCTCACAGTAAAATTAACCCAATGGATTATTTTTTGTTTCATTTTTATTTATTGATTTTAGAGGGGAAGGGAGACATGTACATAGAGAAACATCGATTTATTACTCCACCTATTTACGCATTCATTGGTTGATTCTTGCATGTGCCCTGACCTGGGATCAAACCCACCTGCAGCCTTCGCGTATCAGGACCGCCCACTTAACCAACTGAGCTACCCGGCCAGGGCCACCCAGTGGGTTATTTTGAAGATTAAAAAAGATAATGCATGTAAAATGTTTAGCAACTGCCTGAGGTACAGGAAGAGTTTAAGCAACGTTAAGTGGGATATGTTCCAGTTTTCAAAAGGCAAATACTTCCAACTGTTCTTGGAACCTAACCAGAGAGAGAACTGCTCAGCTCCTTCATCGCCAATCCATCCCAGTCTAAATGCCCAACTCCTTCTGGTGACCCTATACTGAGTTTGCATGGGCCTTTAGCCAATGGGGAGGAGGGGTGGAGTGGGGGGGGTGCCCCCCTAAATTAAGCAAAGCATTTTTCCTAAGTCATCCACCTCTACACTCAGCAAGAGCAACCTAGGATCCTTCCCTAAGACAGAGACGGCTCTTACCTGTTGTACATATCAGCCATCATTTCTACCTCCAGCTCCGCCGCCAGCTGCTGGGCCCTGAGCGGATCCATCTCAGCCTTGCACGGTGATCTCCTACCTACCTCCTCCTAGTCCTGGGGAAAGACATCACCGTCAGCACCCACCTCTCCCGTTCACTTTCCCACCCCAGGATTTTAAGGTGCAGAGTCATCATAGGGCCTCAGACCGGCAGGGGCCAACTGACCTGAGTTCAACCATCCCATTTCACAGATGTGGAAACTGAGGCCCGGAAGGGGAACACTGCCTAGCCCAAGGTCGCACAGCACGTCACTAGCGGGGCTGGACATCGAGACCCCGGGCCTGATGCTCAGGGCCTCTAGCTCACCTCTCCCCAGGAGACCCAGAGGCCGGAAGGGAACTCTCTAAAGCGCAGGCCTGACACTCCGCGGCCCTAGGACTTGGATCCTACGCGGAACAACGAGCCCGGGCCCCGGCCAAGGGCTGCACCTCTGACGTGGCGGCGACATCACCAGTGTCCCCTTTCGGTCAGACGTCACTCAACACAGCCTGGGCCGGTCACAAAGCCCCCCTGTCCCCACCTTCAGGCCAACACTAGAAACTTACCAAGAACCCAGGTGGGCAAAGGTGGAAACACATGGGCCACTTCCGGGGGAAAGTCCCGCCCCCTTTCGGATGCGGACTCGCTCTCGGAATGAAGTACCAACGAGGCGGCGCTAGGAAATCGGCTCCGGCGGAAGGCGAAGGCGGCTTGCCAGTGCTAGAGAGGACACCCAAATACCACAGAGGCTTGGGCGGAGTGCAGAGCGCCGCAGCCTGGCGGTCAAGCCCCTGGCGTCGTCCAGGGAGAGGCTTGAGCTTATTGGTTCTCTGGGAAGGGGCGGGACTACGGAGCTCGGGGGAGCTCGGGGGAGCTCGGGGGAGCTCGGGGGAGCTCGGGGGAGCTCGGGGGAGCTCGGGGGAGCTCGGGGGAGCTCGGGGGAGCTCGGGGGAGCTCGGGGGAGCTCGGGGGAGCTCGTCTCCGGTCCTCCGAGAGCCGACACCCGAGCACGGTCCGGCGCGTGGGGGGAAGGACGCCCCAACAGCGGTTCTCAGTTGGTGGTGCACGTCAAGGTCACCTGGACGCTTAAAAAATCCTGATGCCCAAGGCGCCTCTCGTACCAGTGATACCAGAGTCCCTGGGAGAGAGCCCAGAGACTGTCCGTAATCTTTTAAATTCCCAGGTGCATGAGATGTGCATTGATGTGCATTAGAGGACGAGAAGCAGTTACTATCATTTTGAGGGTGTAAAATGGCATTGTAGAAAAAAGACATAGAGCATTTAAGCATAACCAATGGACACACATCACTGGGGGGTAGGGGAGGCTGGGGGAAGGGCAGGGGGAAAAAAGATATTTGTACTAATCTTTGTAATACTTTATGTAATTAAAAAACTTAAAAAAGACATAGGTAAAAGTAGATGAGGAAATATAAAATGGCTTGATGTGAATAATTGTTCAATCCTGGTGATAGGTATTTGGAAGTTCAATATACTGTGCTCTCCACTTTCCTGTATGTTTTAATTTGGCCATAATAAAGTCTAAAACTTACCCCCCAAAAAAACCCAATGATTTCTGGGAAATCCCTTGAAAAATAAGGAACATCTGCCATGGACTAGGTGCTTTAATTACATTATTTTCTTTTTCTTATTTTAATGATTTTTTTAAAAGTTGACTTTGAAACAATGGATTTGCAGGAAGTTTCATAAATTGTACATAAATTCCTTTGCGCAACCAAGTTTGGGAACGGGTGCTTTAAGAAACTTTGCGTGAATACAGCTGCCTGCCTACAGGTCACAAACCTTTCTCTGGGATTACAAAGATAAGGGAGACATAGTTCCTGCTTGCAGAAAGACAAGACATAGACTGGTATACTTATGTTTTATTCAACTTCTGTTAGACTCACTGGGCCATGAAGAGGTGAATAGGAGCTATTTTGATTGCCACTATGAAGCAGAGTAACCTCCATCTTGTATAAAACTGCTGTTTTAATTCTCTGCTATTAGATAGTCCCTAGTCCTGTAAACTCAATCATTGTAACCTCCTGTCACTTTAAGACAATCTCTTATTCTATAAAATGAGTTTGTTTTTAGTTCAAATAATAGGTAAAGATAAACTTAACTGACCTTGCAAGCTAGCCATCCAATGGAAAAGACTAATACAGACTAATACTGATAATAATTCCCATATTCTTATGCCAAGTACTAACTCATTATGTACTCAAGGTTACAACTGTCTGTAACAATAACTCATCCAGAGCTCTTTGTAATATCTGCAAACAAAAAGGCTCGAAAAGTATTAATACAGGAAACTTCCTGTATGTGTTGTTCAGATTTGGAAGAGACAGCTCCCTCTGGGCCGCACACAATAAACGGCTCCTAATTAATTAGCTTATTAAGGCGTCTTGTAACTCACCTGCTGATTTATGATACTACAGCTACAGTTAACCTAGTGTGTTTAGTCGGGGGAGAAGGAGGGTGAACTCTTGTGAACTCTATCTTTTGAGACTTGTTCCCACTGCCTGCCCCAACAACAACAAAACCCCAAACACCTCAGTTCCTTATTTTTCAAGGGATTTCCCAGTAAATGAAATTTAGGAGATACGAGTTAATGATGCCAGGGTACACTTCCCATTGGAGAAGGTGGGCTGAACACTTCATATGGTTGGTCACCAAATGCTTCCCTAATTGTCCAAGAAAGTCCAGGTTTTCAACACTATGGCTTACTGCTACTCTAAGGACACGTCTTTATCAAACCCTGTGCCCTGACATTTTAATATATATTTTATTGATTTCAGAGAGGAAGTGAGAGGGAGAGAGAGAGAGAAACATCAATGATGAGAGAAAATCATCCATCAGCTGCCTCCTGCATGCCCCCTACTGGGAATCAAGCCTGCAATTCCTGGAATTGAACCTGGGACCCTTCAGTCCACAGACGGAGGCTCTATCCACTGAGCCAAACCAGGTAGGGTGTCCTGATATTTTAAAATTGAAGTATAATATTCATACAGTAAAGTGTGTAAAATACACGAATCTTAAGCTTAATTTTAAAATATACATTCTCCTATAACTACCACTCAGATCAAGACACATATTTCCAGCAACCTAAAAAATTATCTCGTGTTCCTTCCCATTCAATACCTCCTCTCCTGCAGTTAATCACTATTCTGATTTCTATCACTATCAGTTTTGCCTATTATTGAACTTCATGTAAATGGAATTATGCACTATTTCCGTTTTTAGCTCAATGTAGTGTCTATAAGATTACATCCATATTGTTGTGTGTATGTTATTTATTCTTTGTATTACTGTCTAGCCTTTGATCGTATGAATGAGCCGAAATTCATTTATTCATCCTTCTGTTGATGGACTTTGAGGTGGTTTCCAATTTGGGGGCTATTGTGACTAATGCTGCCTTGAATATTATTGCCCATATGTTTTAGAGGACATATGTTGCCCTAGCTTTTGCTTTTGGAAATATAGTCAACATATTGTGGAATATTAAGAAATTGTATGGGAAAAGGAGATGGGTTCTTACAAGAGAAATCTATTTTCTAGATGAGGTTTTTATTAGGGTGGAATGAAAGTTAAATACTGTATGATTCCCTTTATTTTTTTAAAATATATTTTTATTAATTTCAGAGAGGGAGAGGGGAAAAGAGAGATAGAGAGAGATCAAGGATGAGAGAGAATCTCCTCATACCTTACACTGGAGATCAAGCTTGCAACTGGGAATTGAACCAGTGACGTCCTGGTTCATAGGTTGACCACGGAGCCATGCCAGCTGGGCTGTATGATTCCCTTTAAATAACATTCTCAAAACAACAAAATTATAGAAATGGAGAAGAGAGTGATGGTTGCCCGGGGTTAGCATTGGTTGGGGGAAGGAGGGAGGTGTGCCTATAAAGGTGTAGGACAAAGGGGATCTTTGGGGTGATGGACAGGTTCTGTGTCCCAATTGTGGAGGCGGTTACACAAATCTACAGATACAGTAAGGTGTCATAGAACTATGCACACCATTGTGCCAATGTCAGTTTCCTGGCTTTGATATTGCATATAGTTATGTAAGATTTAACCTTTAGTGGAAGCTAGGTGAAGGTTACACAAGGGTACTATTTATGCAACTTCCTGTAAACCTATAATTATTTCAAAATAAAAAGGTTTTCAAAATCATTACAAAAAAAGATAATGTCATTAAAGCACCTAGTTCATGACAGATGCTCAATTAAAAAAATCATTCTATTTTTAAAAATTCTAGACTTTTATTAAGGCAAATCTAAAAGATACAGAAATAGAGATGGGAATGGTGATGGAAAAAAATGAAATAAAATAACAAGTAAATATTTAATTTAAAAAATAAAACATACAGAAAAATAGAGAGCACAGTATGAACTTCCATGTACCCATCACCGGGATTTAACAATGATTAACATTTAATCACATTTTCTCAATCTGTTTTGATCTGTAACAGTTAAAGTCTTTTTTCCACAGTGCTCTTAAAATTATAATTTTTTAATGCCATCTAATGCATATAATTCAATCTCCCCCAATTTTTCAAGAACGGCTTTTTACAGTGGCAAAAACATGAGGTCTACTCGCCTAACAAATTTTCAAGTGCACAAAACAGTATGGTTAACTAATGCTCAGTATTGTACAGATCTTATGAGATCTTACTCATCTTGAATAGCTGAAACTTTGTACCACTGAACGGCAACTCCACATTTTCCCCGTGCTCCAATACCTGGGAAATCATTCTTCTTATTGATGATTATGTTATTGTTATTATCTACTATGAGAGTATGTCTCTTCCTTCCTAGACTTATACAGTTGGAAATTTGAAGACCTATAAGTAGGAATCTCAAATTGTCTCTGTTAAGTTTTGTCTCGTAAAAGACAGTTTCTATAGCCCCAGGCTTCCAAGGTCTCTGGAATCCAGATACCTCATCCAAAACTGCTGACCTCTGTCTGCACCATGCGGAAGCTCTGCCAGGGGTCCTCAAACTACAGCCCACGGGCCACATGCGGCCTCACCGAGGACATTTATCCGGCCCACCGGGTGTTTTTGCCCTCTTGTTTTTTTTTACTTCAAAATAAGATATGTGCAGTGTGCATAGGAATTTGTTCATAGTTTTGTGTTTTTTTTAAACTATAGTCTGGCCGTCCAACAGTCTGAGGGACAGTGAACTGGCCCCCCTGTTTAAAAGTTTGAGGACCCCTGCTAGCCCCTCACTCTATCCTGCGGTATTACCCTTCCCAGCCTCCCAAAGGGGAGTTGGGTATTTGTTACTTGCCATGATCAGTACTGTCCTCTTGGATGGGACCTCAGCCTTGAGGAAGGGATGCAAGTTTGTCACCCAGGATCTCCCCACCTAGACCCTGACCAATCATGAGAGGTGTGGAGAGTACAAAGACAGCCTAGTCGAACTCCCCTGAAATGAGCAGAGGACAAGAGAATAAGCATGTCAAGGGCTTGAATGGGCCGGTCGTTTGATGAGCTTGAAGAGAAAGACAGCGCAGTCCTGGGCGCTGTTGCCCACTGGCACCATTCCTCACCACCCCTCACCCCCACTGCTGACAATCTGGTCCGCATCACCAACCGCCATCTTGCCTTACTGTAGCAGTCTCCTCGATGGTTTGCCCACTTGGTTCATGCTTCCCCTTCAGGCTATTTTCAAAACAGCAGCCAGAGAGATGTTGTCAAAAACTAAAGTTAGATCGTGTCACTTCACAACCTAAAATACTCCAATGGCTTCCAAGCACAGAGCAAAAGCCAAAGTCCTTACAACGGCCTCTAAGGCCCCATGTGACTCAGCTCCCCACTGCCTCTGCCTCCTACCATTCTCCAGCTCCATCCCTCTGCCCCAGCCTTGCTGGCCTCCTTCCCGTGAACCAAACACCAAGCACACCCTGGCCTTTCCCTTGCTGTGCCCTCGGCCTGGACTGTTTTCTCCCAGATAGCTGCCTGCCTCCCCCTCCCACCTCCATCTGGTGCTTACTCCAATGTCACCGTCTCAGGGATGCCTCCTCGATCACTCTGAGTACCTCACCCCACCCCCCAAATACGAAACACCTCCTTTTCTCTGCTACATTTCCCCCGGTAGAACCTATCGCCAACTAATATAACATATTCTATATTTTTATTTTCTTACTATCTCTCCACAGTAACGTGTGAGCTCTATGATCCAGTTTTGCCCATTTTTTGTTGTGTTCACTGCTGTGTCTCCAGCACATACAAGGTGTTCAAAAACCATTTGATCAATGAATACAGGAAACTATCCAAGAGTGCTACAGTGATCTTATACTTTGCTGTTTTCGATACCTAATGATAGTAGGGCTAGAAGAGAAAGGAGTTTTAATTTTAAAAAAGGACAGCTGGCCCTAACCGGTTTGGCTCAGCGGATAGAGTGTTGGCCTGTGGATTGAAGGGTCCCGGGTTCGATTCCGGTCAAGGGCATGTACCTTGGTTGTGGGCACATCCCCAGTGGGGGGGCATGCAGGAGACAGCTGATCGATGTTTCTCTCTCACCGATGTTTCTAACTCTCTATCCTTCTCCCTTCCTCTCTGTAAAAAATCAATAAAATATATTTTTTTAAAAAACATGACCAACTTGTTGAATGTAAAATTTGGGATTCTTGTCTATACCTCCCTCATGGAGTCTCTAAAGAGGTACACTATGGAATAAAATAATTTTTTTTTAAAAAGGACAGCTGGCTAGAGAGATACATGAAAAAGCTCACCAATCTTGGGCAGATAAACTGTGGATCCCAATACTGGAGACTGCCAACCACCATCAATATTGAACTGTTCGACATTGGTACCCAAACCTCACTTTCAGACCATCCCAAGCACAGGCCCCCAAGTTCTTATTCCAAAGTTCTATTAACGAAGTAATTAACTCATGCATTCAATACATTGAGCACCTCCTACGAACCAGGCAACTGGCTAGTTCCTGGGCATCCAGCCATGAGCAGAGTACATACAGTCCCTGCCTCAGAGAGCTTCGAGTCTAATATGAGAGTCAGATAATAAGGTAAATTTGGATCCCAATAAAGAGTATGAGGAAAATAAAACAGGCTGAAATAATGGAATGGAGCTGAAGGTCACAGAGCCCTCTCCGAGGAAATGAAATTAGAGCTGAGAGCAGAAGAACGAAAAGGAGCTAGTCTTGCAAAGAGCGAAAGCAAAAAGGTTACAATCCTGCGTGTGGCAAGGAATCGATTTATTTAAGGTACAGGAAGGAGGTCAGTGTGGGTGAAGTGGTGGGGGCCGGGAGTGGGGGCTGTGGGAGCCACAAGCTTCCCAAGTTGTGTGTGGGGGGGGGTGGGGGAGGGGGAGGTAAGGAGGGGAATGCCCTGCACACATTTTCCAAAAAGCAGTGCCTCTCAGAGGACATATAGAGAAGGTAAAGGTGTGTTTGGTTTTTCTGAGCAAAATCTAGAATCAGTACAAAAACGTGTCCAGAGCCTACTGTGTACCAGTCACTGCACTCAACACAGAGCTCCGCTTTGTGTTCCTAAACTCTAAGCCCAGGGATCCATCTCCTTGGCCCATCCATCTTCTCCTCTTTGCCCCTCCCCACTCCAAAGCTCTGTCCAGTGTGAGCCAGGAGACTCCCAAGACACTCCAGGATAGTCCGGGCAGCTGCTGGCCCACTCTCTGCCTCCTTAGCCCACCCTTCGGCAGCTGCTTTTGTCTGAGGAAGAGTAAAAGGAACTATTTAAAGACACATGGTGGGGGCGGGGCAACGGAGGCCTAGCCTGGGCTCTGGCTGAACAGGGGAGGCAGAGGGCTGGGGACCATCCAAATGGGCCTGCGGGTGGTTTTCCAGGTCTCCAGGGCCAGGCAAGTACATTGGGAAGAAAGATGACCAGAGAGTGCACGCTGCTGGGGTCAGGGCAGGAGGCGCACACTGTGATTGAAAGGTGCCACCTGTCCCATCTTCATGGGAAATGTGAGCCTCCCAGGTCAGGGGAAAGTGTTGTACCAACAGGGCGGTAAACAATGCTCTTCGGAGGCCCAAGGCTCTTGAAATGGGGGTGGGGTGGGTGGGAGGAGGGCGGAAGGTGGAGAAGCAGGGACAGAAGCACTGGGGGCTAGAGGCCTCTGGCAGCCAGGAGTGAGGCTGCTCAGCTGGAAGAAGCAGACAGCGCCCAGGGGCCCGGGCAGAGGCCCCCCAGGTAAGAGAAGCCCTGGACTCCTTTCTGAGGGGTCCCCCTTTATCTGCCAACCACTCTCCCACATTCCAAGGGCGGGGCCCCAGGGTTGGAGAAATCCAGGCTTCTTTTTAGATGCTAGAGCTCAGAAACTCAGCCTCTGGGTGCTGGGCAACCTGAGGTCACCCACAAAGCAGCCTGCAGGTGGCCATCCGCGGGGAGGCCTGCTGGGCAGAGGGGCTCACTGGGTCAGCTGGGCAGGGTGGCAGGCTCTCCAAGCAGCTAGGAGTGGCCTCAGAACCACCGGAAGGCAGATGGGGTGACGGTGGGTCTGACGGTGTCCGCAGAACCATCAAATGTCATCACCACTGTCTGAGGCTTGGAACTGGGGCTCCTGGGTTCTTTTCCTTCGGGTCTGCCAAGAGCAACAGGAAGGGGAGAGGAACTGTCTGCAGTGCAGGCATGCTATGAAGGCTTCCTGGGGAAGGAAGGAGGAAAGAAAGTAGAGAGGAGAGAAGGAAAGAGAAAGCCCAACGCCTCAGCCACGTCTGACTGTCCTCCCCGGTCAGTGAGACGGCCCGCGCTCTGGGCTGGAGCCTTTGAAGGACCCACTGGCTGAGCACCTGGTGGGAGCAGCATCTTTGGCTCAGGCTCTGGCTAGCTGTCAGGAGACCTGCGTTCTAGGTACAGGTTGGCCATTTAATTGTCCTATGACTTTAATCAAGGCAGCTCTCCTGCCCCAGCTTCGGATTCCTAATGTGCACAATGGGGCCAATCCCGCCTGTTCCCAGGGGTTAGAGGGCGGAACCAGCAAGGTAAAGCAGGGTGTTATGTGAGCTATAAGCTGCTCTAGAGTTGTTCATGCTGGGGGTGGGGTGTTTCTGAGTTTCTTCACTCATCTATTTATGACAAGCCTGGAGGGTGGAAAGCAGAGGTGATGAACACACAGCATGGCTGAGGGTGTGTGTGTGTGTGTGTGTGTGTGTGTACGCGCACGCGCGAGCACCTGTCCTTCCCCTCTGCCACCCTAAGGGTGTAGCACGTAGATGACGGGAAAGATGGTTGCAGCACTTTGCTATGTTTTAGCCAATTACTACCACACTTTGAGATCTAAAAAGGGCTGGTTATCAACTTACTGGCCTTCAGTTCTCTTTGCCTTGTCTCACCAACTAAGTGCCCTCATGGCCAGGTCAGGGACTTCATCTGGTACATGGCTGGGAGGAGGCCAGCCGACACAGTACCAGCTGATGTGTGCTGAGCGTGCTCTCCCCAGCACACAGGCTTCAAAGTGCTTCCTAAGCAGTGATGTCCTTAACCCTCCACCATTCCTATGCAACGAGACCTATTTTTACCTCCCAAAATCAAAACACCGGGAGAGCAGGTAGCTTGCTCAAGGTCACACAATTAGTACATAGTGGGAGCTGGGATCCCATCGTAGGAAGACTCCTGAGTCACTAACCACCACCACCCCTCCATACCACCTTCCAAGCAAGAACACAGTGCAGTAAGGGGTTATGCGGGTCATTTAGACCAGGGTGCGCCACACTTCTGCTAAGCATGGCATTGCTCAAGGAGGTGGTAGGGGCACCTCAGGAAAAGCAGCAAAAAATAAAAGAAAAAAATCCATGCTCAAAGAGGTTTGGGAGCCCTAGCTGGTTTGGCTCAGTGGATAGAGCATCAGCTGGAGGACTGGAGGGTCCCAGGTTCAATCCCGGTCAAGGGCACATGCCCGGGTTGTGGGCTCGATCCCCAGTGTGGGGCATGCAGGAGGCAGCTGATCAAGGATTCTCTTTCATCACTAATGGTTCTATCTCTCTCTCTCCCTCTTCCTTCCTGTCTGAAATCAATAAAAATATATCTCTTTTTAAAAAAAAGAGGTTTAGGGAAAAGTTAGTTAAATAAAGCTAAGCCAAGTTAAGGCTTCTTTACTATGGGGTATCTAAGTGCTCAAGAAGTACATATTTTAAAGGGTGAAGATTAGGTTCTAGAACAACCTTAGCCAGAGACTAAACCCCTCAGCCCTGATTCATGTCTTAGGGGACCCTAATTTCCCACAGAACAGTTTGGGAAAACTGATCTAGACCCCTCATGTCATTATTGGCAGAAACTGAGGCCCAGAGAGGCAAAGGGACTTGCCCAGGTCTCAGGGTGAGTGACTAGGAGATGGGGTCAAGGCCAGCTCCATGTGCCCTCCATGTCTCGGTTCGCTTATCCTCTCTCACACATGCTGGAGCAGCTGAGCCATGAAGGGCTCTGGTGGGAGGGGCAGAGCTAGAACAGTGTGAACACCTTTGCCAATTCCACCTGCTTCCTAGGAAACGGTGGGGCACAAGGCCAGGGCCCCCAGGACCCTGGTGTGGGGCAGTAAGACCCAGGAACAGAGCCCTGGCCCCCCTCTGCCTGTCCTGCCTCTGTCCCAATTACCCAGGTGCCCTGGGAACTATCAGAACGATGGCACAGCGGAGGGCAGGAGGTATTTTTAGCCAGTGACAGGAGTGTCTACTTTTCTTACTGGCTGAGTCATGCCCTGAACACTATTTGGGGGTTGTTTTCTTTGTAAACAGACCCCTGAGAAGGGCAGGGTGATGAAGGAGCTGGCCCCAAAGCCCCCATCCACCTGTTATTGTAGATCCTAGAGTACATACAGTACTTGAATAGGAAACCCCAAGTTAAGGTGTCATAACCTCCCTCCCCTCACCAAGCCCAGGCAGTTGGAGGATCACATTTCCCTGCAGAGGTTCGAGAGAGTCGTTTCTATTCTTCACCAAAGGAAACTCTTCCATGCCCAGGCTCACCTTTTCCAAGAACCAGAGGCTGGCAGAGCTGGCAGAGGCTGAGATCAGCAGGCTCAGGGATCTGCAAAATTCAGGCACTCTTACACCACCTGCCTGATTTAGCTCTATCTGTACCACCTGCTTTCCTGAATGTCTTCCTGTGAACTAACTTATTTGTAAATTCAATAAATGTGTGTGTGTTGTAAGAAACATTATATCACTACTAGAGGCCCGGTGCACAGCTGGCCCACCCCTGATCAGGGTATTGGAGGCCAATTGGGGGCCAGGCTGGTGGGGGGGGCGGTCCGATTGGGGCCCAGATCAGGCTAGTTGGCTGCCACAGTGCACGTCATAGCCACCAGTCATTCTGGTCAGTCCACCATTCCAGTTTTTGAGCTTTTATATATATATATTGGAAATGGAAGCAGTGGAAACAAAACAGCATTATTAAACCCTATCTCACTGTTCCTTTCTGCTTTGGGCTCTGCACTTGAGGCTCGCTACCACCACTGTTCCAGAATGCTAGTGTGGAGTTATAACCACGCAAGCATCGTCCTGTGCATCGAAAGGTTGCTAGTTCGATGCCTGGTCAGGGCACATACCTGGGTTGTGGTTTCTATACCTGGTCGGGATATATACATAAGGCAATCAATCAGTGTTTCTCTCTCATATCAATTTATCTCTTTCCTCTCTCTCTCTCTTTCTTTTTCTCTCTCTCCATACCTCTTTCTAAGTGTTTCCTCAAGTGAGGATTAAAAAAAAAAAGAGGCAAACATCATTGAAAAGACATTACCTGACCTAATATTCTTTTGATGTTGTTAATCCTCACCTGAGGATATTTTTTCCATTGATTTTTAGAGTGGAAAGGGGGAGGGAGAGGAAGAGAGAAAGAGGGAGGGAGAGAGAGAGAGAAAAAAAATCCATGTGAGGGTGACACATAGATTGGTTGCCTCCCCCACATACCCTGCAACCCGGGGATGTATCCTTGACTGGAATGGAACCTGTGACACTTTGGTGCACTGGGCGATGCTCTAACCGCTGAGCAACACTGGCCAGGGCATGACCTCCTGTTCTTTAAAGCCCAAGCCACAATCTGCAAAGGGCAGGTAGGTGGACACCACCCAACATGAAGTCATCACGGCCCACTCCGCACCTCTCGGGAAGCCGCACTCTGTCCCTTCATTTCACCCCAGGGAAGTGGGTTCTCTGGTCACATGTCCAAGTAGGGGGCACCCAAGACTGAAGTCCAGGCCCCCAGACTCCTGGCCAGCTTTTACCTCCTGCAGGATGGGGTATGACCAGGCCCGCTTGTCTTCTCTTCCCAGAGATGGAGCAGAAGGAAGGGAAGCCCTCTGAGGATGGGACCACTGTCTCCCCAACCCCAGGGACCCCAGGGACGCCGGGAGGTGACACCTCTGTAGGGGAGGAGGCCAAAGGCACCAGCACCGCCGCAGAGCGGCCTCCGGAGGGGGCAGGAAAGCAGGAAA
Source organism: Murina feae (assembly GCA_004026665.1). Taxonomy (NCBI): domain Eukaryota; kingdom Metazoa; phylum Chordata; class Mammalia; order Chiroptera; family Vespertilionidae; genus Murina; species Murina feae. The sequence continues at coordinate 23,272 of PVJC01023233.1, forward strand.
GAGCTCCAGCTGAGGGAGGTGCTTCGGCAGAATTCCAGGGGGAAGCCAATGGGTTGGATGAGGTCAAGGTGGAGTCCAAAGTGGAGGCTGAACTTCCAAAGGAGGATGGTGGGAAGGAAGAGACCAAAGAGGCTCCTCAGGAGATGACGGGTGGGGAAGAAGAGGCCAACTCTGGACCCAAGGAGGCCGAGGGAAAGGAGGGGACGGCCTTGGCCACGGAGAAGCAGAAGGCTGAGGAGAAAGGAGCCGAACCCGCATCCAGGGAGAAAGCTGATGTGGCGGGCCCGGCCAAGGCTGAGGTGAAGCAGGACACTACGAAGCAGGATGCTACGAAGCAGGAGGCCGGGGCCAGGGCCCAGGAGGCTGATGGGGAGCAGGAGGCCACAGCAGCCTCTCGGGAGGAGAGCGCCAAGACGGAGGAGCCCAAGGCTGAAGCCCAGGCAAAAGCCAGTGCCCCAGAGGCCACGTCGGACTCTGAGAAGAAGGCTGCTCTGGAGGATGAGGCCCAGGCTGAGCCACAGGAGAGTGACGCGAGGGAGAAGGTGGTGAGTGAGGCAGAGGAGAGGAGGGAGGAGGCCCCACAATGTTCAGGAGTCCCTGCCCCCCAGGAAGCAAGGCCCCTGTGCTTTATTTCCTGGGGGAAGTCCAGTCTTCCTCCCATGGACATCAAGAGCCTGGGGTGGGGGTGCTGCACTGTGCCCCAGGCTGCCTTGCGGATCTGTGTGAAGGCCTCACGCAGCCCTGGGCCAGCGCTTCTGTGACTCTGAGCTCACCCAGCCCATGTTGGTTCCAGGAGTCAGGTGGCCCCAATGAAGAGCAGGATCAGGGTGCGGAGGAAGCATCAGAGGAAGGGGCAGGGGCGAGTCCCAGCTCACCCGAGGAGTGGCCCGAGAGCCCCACGGAGGAAGGTCAAGGCCTCAGCCCAGGTGAGTGAGAGCCAGGAGCCCACAGGCCGCTGCAGGTGGCTCCCCTCGGGGGCGTGCGGCCACGGTGGACTCACCTCTGACCCCCTGCTCCTTTCCTGCAGATGGGTTGGGCCCAGACACCGCAGCTTCCGGAGAGACCAGTCCCTCTGCCAGGTAATGTCCAACCCCAGGGTCTGGCTCCAAATGCCCAGCTCCCTCATCTGGGCCTGGGCCTCCCCAGCACCTGGCCTTGAGAATTCCCAGATTCCTGGTATTCAGCCCCGTTCCCAGGGCAGAGCCCAGGAAGCTGAAGGAGCCGGGGCTTGGAGCCCAGGGAGCATCCGCAGAGCTGGTCCCCCCACCCACCCCCCACTGCATCCCTGGCCTCTCGGCATCTGGTCACATATTCACGTAGGGGGCACCCGGGACGGAAGCCTTGGCAGGTCGTACTGAGGCCCTCATCTTGCCGCTCAGCCCGTTTCCGCGGTGCCAGCACCTTACATAGAGCATGAGCAGAAAGCCGAGCTGGAACAACGACTCTGCCGCTTACCAGCTGTGTGACCTCGGCCATGTCACTCTGCCTCTTCTCGTCTGTGAAGTAGGTGCAGTAACTGTGCTTCCATCGTAGGGTCAGTGTGAGGCTTAAACGGTCTCATGGGTATAAAGCCCTGAGCACAGCGCCTGGTGCCCGGCGGGGGCAGGAGGAAATGAGAGCCTTACTGCCCAACTCTAGTCATTAGAAGACTTTGCCTTTGTTTTGCTCTGAGAGCCACCCTGTGTTGCTGTCTTAGAGAAAGATAACTGAATACGCACTGAGCACGCAGGGAGCCACGTGGCAGGCTCTAAATCCCCCTTCTTACTCAAGCCTCAGGACCATCTTGTCAGGTAGGTGTGTGCTTGCCCCCATTTTACAGATGAGGAAGCTGGGGCTCAGAGAAATAACATGAACAGTGCCAAGCTCACACAGCAAATAAGAGGCAAAGCCAGTACGCAAACTCAGGTCAGACCTCGGACTTGCCCTAGTTCAGCCAGACCGCACACTCCCCAAGTTAGACTGAGCCTCGCTATTCCTCCGGGCCCCTCCCAGTGCTGGGCACAGGGAATGGGTGCCAAGAATGGGTGCCCCAACTGTCCATGCCCCTTTGGACTGCAGGGACCCCCACCTGCAGCCTGCTCCCACCCCCTCCCTGGACCCTGTACTGACTGGTCCCAGCCCCTCTTACTGGTCTCTGAACTTTTCTGCATAGTGAGCTTTCGCCCAGCGAAGTGCCCCAGAGTCCCACGGAGCCCCCTCCCTCACAGGAGAAGAGGAAGGAGAAGGCACCAGAACGCAGGGTGGCAGCCCCTGCCCGGCCCCGGGGGGCCAGGGCACAGAACCGCAAAGCCATCGTGGACAAGTTTGGAGGGTAGGATGCAGGCGAGAAGCGGCTGGGCTGGGCTTTCCCAGGGTGTGGGTTGGTAGGATGGAGGCCTCACGGGGTGGGAACAGCCCAGGCCAAGGTGGGAGGGTTGACCCGGGGCTGGGGCTCCTCCCTGATGGCACTTTCGGTGGCCTCCCACCTCTCTGGCCTGGCCTTCTCCATCCCTCGCTCACAGGGCAGCCTCGGGCCCCACGGCCCTGTTCCGGAACACGAAGGCCGCTGGGGCAGCCATCGGCAGCGTCAAGAACATGCTCTTGGAGTGGTGCAGGGCCATGACGAGAAAGTACGAGGTGGGCACGGGGCGGGGACCCTCCCCCAGGGCGGCAGTGCTCAGGAGGTCTGCGTGGTGCAGAGCCCAGGGGTGGGAGGCTCACAGAGGCCGCCCCTTCCCGCCGCCCGCAGCACGTGGACATTCAGAACTTCTCATCAAGCTGGAGCAGCGGCATGGCCTTCTGCGCCCTCATCCACAAGTTCTTCCCCGACGCCTTTGACTACGGCGAGCTGGACCCCACCAAGCGCCGGCACAACTTCACCTTGGCCTTCTCCACCGCAGAGTAAGCCACAGCCAGGACCGCAGAGGCTCGGTGCCCATGCCTAAGGCCTAAGGCCAGCGCTACACCCACAGGGGGCGGGGAATGTGGCCACCCACTGGTGTAGCCAACAATCTTTGATCACCAGAAACTGATTCAGGACAGAGCAGCGGGCAAAATCCCTGCTTGCCCTGTAGCTTATAGTCCAGAGGGAGAGAGATCATAAACACAGGCATAGGAAATATCATGCCCGGGAGGAATAGGTGCGGTAAAGACAGCGCCAGTAGGGGGAGGGATAGAGAAAGGGTAGGGTAGAGAAGGGGTGGGGTAAAGAACGGGTGGGGTAAAGAAGGGGAGTGGTAGAGAAGGGGGAGGGGTAGAGAAGGGGTGGGATAGAGAAGGGGAGGA
>PVJC01023234.1:0-26559 GCA_004026665.1 Murina feae
AAGTCAGACCCCTGGAAGTCCTCTGGCTGACAGATAGCATTCTGAAGCTGGATAAGAAGAGGAAGGGAAAGGATTGAGGGGGAGTGAAGGGGCTTTTTGGAGGTTGATGCTTTCCTTACTTAGAAAACCCATTTCCTTTTATTCTGACCCCAGGCTTGTTTTAATTTTTAAGTTATCAATTTGAAATAGCTAATCAGTTGCCCCAAGCATACACACATTGCCAAGAATGCAAACTACCTGCCCCTTTCTAATCAACCCCAACGTGATAATGATTTATGGGCATATGCACTTAGCCTGGGAAGCCCAGGCACTTTCTACAGGATGGTTTGCTGAGCTTATTCAGTAGAACTGTCTGATTTATACCAACGGCTGGGAGGCCCAGGGAGGATTACAGCATTTTCATGATTGAACAAGAGAGTGAAGATACACTTTAACACACACACACACACACACACACACACACACACACACACACCCTCCAAACTCTAGGAAGAGATTTCAAAAAGCTTAGTTTCCCATTTATTTGGACAAGTGTCATTTTGTTTTGAATGTTTGCCATTCTCAATCAGGTACTAGCAGAAATGTCCTAGGAGCCACAAAGGGAAGTAAGGTTTACATAAGTGTGAGCTTTCATTGCTGCTCTGATACCAAATATTTACTGGGAAGCAGGATGACTTCGTTCATTTAAATGAGAGTTATTTGGTTTGGCTTAATGAAGCAAGAATTAACTGTTCGCTGTATCACTTAACCCACTGCTGTGATGTATCTGTCTTTATTAAGGAAACCTAATAATGCTTGGCAGGTCATAGCAACACTATTCTTTTGAGGGAATTGGTGAGAAAGAAGACCGTGGATTCTAATCAAAATGACAGCAGGCATTTGAGCAGAATGCAACAGTCTGCACTGAGACGTTACTGCCACTCCAATTAGAGTTTGTGTCTTGTCTTCTACCCTGGTTGCCAATCAGGTCTTCACTGACCTTGCAAAAACCATTTCTTGGCCACCCCTATAAGTCCAACTCTGGGGGTTCCTTTTCCATAATGGGGTGTTCTCTCGAGAGAAAGCACAACTCTAGCATCATTAAGTGCCAAACCCAGCATAGCAGCTTCCCTTGGAGTTCTGCCATTGGAGTCCACTGTGATGATAACCCAACTGAGATTAGGCCCTATCTGGGGGAACATCGTAATCCTAGAGGGCATGGTGGCAAAGAGATTGGTTTACACTTACTTGACTTTGACTTATCTTTCCCAAACTAGGGTGTATTCAATATTATAATTGAAATATACTCAATATTCAAATGAGTAGATTTCTGAGGCAAAATATTTTTATTATTGAGGTCAATATAGTATTAGAGATAGGGAGTCATGAAAAAAGACTGTGGGAAATAAGAGAAGTAATTAAAGATTAGTTTTTCATCTAGAAATTCTTTATAATAATGCTATTTTATTTTAGTGCCTCCTTCTCAAATATCTCAATATAATTTACCAAAAATATCCTTTTATTGTGTCTTAGTTTCTAAATTTTGTAATTTCAAACATAGCCTTTTCCCAGTAGTAAGAGAGAATACTTCAATTTTTATAGTAGGTCCTTGGAATATAATATTGGTAGAATAATTTTTGTCCCTTTTTACAGATCCCTATTGGTATTTCCTTACCTAATATTTGAAGAGAGAAAGAAACACTGTGTAGCATAGAATAAATAGGAACATGAACTTTTTCAGGCTATATTTTCTTTACAGAATTTTTTTCAATTTATTATTGAAAACATGGAAACAGAAGCAGAGGAATAGTGAATTAACTTATATTGCATGTCACTAAAGTTGTCAGTTTAGCAAGTGAATTAGTTGGACCTCAGATCAAAGACTTACCCAATAGTATTTGGATAGTTATAGAATGAGCAATTATTTGGTGAAAACATGTCTGCAGAACACAGATACTTTGGGAAGAAGTATATATCAATAATTCACATCCCCCCAATTCTGAACCAATCCCTGTATGAGTTGCTAAGGGAAGTGAGCATGTTTCTTTTTAAAAAAAAAATATTTTATTGACTTTTTACAGAGAGGAAGGGAGAGAGATAGAGAGTTAGAAACATTGAAGAGAGAAAAACATCGATCAGCTGCCTCCTGCATACCTCTTCCTGGGGATGTGGCCACAACCAAGGTACATGCCCTTGACAGGAATCAAACCTGGGACCTTTTAGTCTGCAGGCAGAAGCTCTATCCTCTATCCACTGAGCCAAACTGGTCAGGGCTAAGCATGTTTCTTAAAGATGCCTTGTAATTCTTCCGGCCCAAGACTTCTTGTTATCACAGTCATATTCTAACTGAGATAATTCCATCCTAATGTGCCTGTTACCTATCAAAATGGATGTCACAGTACTTCCCTCACAGGACATGGTTTCTGTGAAGAAGTGATGCAGATGCTTGGATTGTCACATGGCCAAGAATCCTGTTGGGTTTTACAAATGCTCCAAATTTATAGTTGCTAGTTGTAAGCTGTGTGAATGTGTAGGAAACTGTCAATCAAAAATGGGGCTTAACATTTACTGTGACTTTTGCTATTGAAACATGATTTCTTTTTTTCTCTGCTGTAAGTCAGAAATGGAGTGGAACAAGTTAATTAAAATACTAGTGACTTAGTACTTTTCAGCTGCTAAGCGTTTCCAGGTAGCCCTTCTCTGGAACATTCTTTGTCATTGGGAGCCCATAGAGAGTCTTTAAAAAACAAAGCAATTTCTTCTAAGCACTTTCTGGCCTCTTGGTTTTAAAAATCTGAAGGCACAATTTTGTGGACCATGATACCATGGAAGTGTGGGAAGCCATCCTACTTTACAAGCACATTGCTAGGTAATAGCGTTATTGGCAGGCATCGCTTTTCTTTACCAATGCACAGCTATTGAACCGTCTGCCCACCGGCATTCAGCTGAATCCTGAGGAATAATAACAACAAACTCCTTCATAAGCTTTTTAAAGTTATTTTTGGCCCTTGATGTCTTAGATATAGAAACGTGTGGGAAGAGATTTATTTGTATGTTGAACTCTTTGCTCTGTGTGGGATTATTTGAAGAAATACTTTAAAACTAAAATATTTTACTGTACAAGGACTGAGAATGCAATCATGGAATGTTCCTCTCCCAGAAGTTGCTAAGTTGGTGGTCCATAGGCCACATCCAGCCTGCAGACATGCTTTTTTGTGGTCTATATATTTATTTGTTTTTAAATCCTCACCCGAAGATATGTTTTCATTGACATTTTAGAGAGAGGGAGGGTGTGAGAGAGAAACATCAGTGTGACAGAGAAACATCAGTTGGTTGCCCCCTGTATATGCCCCAACCAGGGATCAAATACACAACCTTTGTGATGTATGGAATGGTGCTCCAACCAACTGAGCCACCCAGCCAGGGCTTTATATTTTTTTTATTAATTGACTTAGGAGCCATTTTGTGTAAATTGGAAATTTCACATAAAAATGGATTTTTTTTTTAAATCTGTCAATATTGGGTGTGCACTACTCCTAGTTTAGGAGCTAAGTAGCAACTGCTCCCTTTAAATAGGCATGACTCTCTAGTTTGCCACAGTTCTCCACAAACCACAAATCAAATCCTACTATAGGCTTATCAAAGATGTTGCTTTTGTGGTAATTGCTCATAACAAAGAACTTTTTGATATAATAATCTCTATTACTCATAACAAGAGAGAAACTATGATAAATGCTTGTTTGAGTTCCTAAGTAACTTCCTTTCCAAGAAGATGAACCATTATTCAATAAGCACCTATTTACCCTCTCTCTTGTGGTCATCACAACTCGATCAAATAGGTGTTTTATGTGCAGAAAAGGAAAGTGGAGCTCAGAGAGACTAACTTGCCTAAGATCACACAGCTCTTAACTGGCAAAACTAAATTGCATTTCCAGGCTTGCTTGGTTCCAAAGCCCAGACTCCTCCACAAAGCATTCCGAAGATTTCAGATGACTCCATATCAAATCTCCTTCCTCCTTCCACATCCCTGTCTACAGTAAGGAGTTGAGTCAGAGGTGGAAGAGGAAAAGGAAATTTTTAACTTTTTTTCTCAATTGTTACATCATCATTTCCTTCTTAGAACTACAGTATATTACCTATTTTGTGGGCTTTTTTTTTTTTAATTCCTCAAGACAAGTTGTAAAAGTTAACCTATGTATGGCTCTTATAGGCTACTAGGAAATGGGTATCCACTTGGTTTTTATTTTTTCACTAGAGGCCCGATGTACGAAGACTCATGCAAGAATGGACCTTCCTTCCCCTGGCTGCCGGCACCGCCTTCACTCTGGCCCGGGACTGCCTTCCCAGGCTGCCCAGAGGCCTGGAGCAGCTGGGGCTATGTGAACACCTGTGCTGCCATGGTGATGATGCAAGTGTCCTGCCCCCAGATGCTCGTGTCTGCATATGCAAATTAACCAGCCATCTTTGTTGGGTTAATTTGCATACTCATTCCTGATTGGCTGGTGGGCTTTGGGACAGTATGGTAAACTTGCATCTTTCTCTTTTATTAGTGTAGATTGGCCATGTATACTCACCCTTCAATTGCTGCACAGCTGTATGGAGCTCAAATTGTAGTAAAAGTGGCTTAGTGCAAACCGTACATACATAATGACCTTTGATTTTTCCCCTAGGCTTTGCAAGTCTCTTTTCATTGCCTGCCTGTAGACTAGGAATTCTTTGTCAGGTCTCTTCATTTACTGAGGTGCTTCTGAAGCAGCATTTTCAGAGCAGTCTCCTCAGAAGTGGAAACTGATCCCAAGCCCTCATGCTGATGCAGATCAGTGCAATTAGTAAAACTGAGGTAAAAACCTACTCCAGTCTGGCTGGCGTGGCTCAGTGGTTGAGTGTCAACCTATGAACCAGGAGGTCACAGTTTGATTCCCAGTCTGGGCATATGCCAGGGTTGCAGTCTTGATCCCCAGAGTGGGGTGTGCCAGAGGCACCTGATCAATGATTCTCTCATCATTAATGCTTCCATCTCTCTGACATTGGTCTTTTCCATTCCTCAGACTTAGACCTAAACATCAGCTCTTCTTGGAGCTCCAAGCTTCGGAGCTCCAAGGTCTGCCAGCTTCAGACAGGAGCTTCACCATTAGCTCTTGGGCTTTGACTGGAACTGCACACTGGCTCTCCTGAGTCTCTAGCTTGCCACCTTTAGACCCTGGGGCTTTTATAGACTTGAGCAAATTCCTACTATTAACATATATACATGTTATTATGCACCAAGAGGAAAAAAATATATACTATATAATTATATATAATACTAGCTGTACCCGGCCACGCGTTGCTGTGGCTCAGTCTGGTTAAATGGAAAAGAAAGAAAAGAGAAAGCGCACGTTTCTAATATGTTTAATTGCACAATGCTTGTGGGTATACAATGCACCCTCTTGGGTGGCTGCCCCTGGCACGCTGCTGCCCCCGCCCTGCCCGGCTGGTCTGGCCTCGCACACGTGTGACTCTGCAGCCTAAGCCCCCAAACGTCAGCCTGCACCCCCGCTCCCCATAGGTGGCCCGTGGCCCGCGCCCCGTGCTCTGCACCTTGCGACCTATGCCCAAAGCAGCCTGGCCCTCCCAACTCCCGCTGGCAGGGGCCCTTGCCGAGCCACCCAAAAGCCGAGGAAGCTCCCCCGCCCTCCCCCAACACACTCCCCGCAAGCCCTCGGCCACCAATGTGGGGGGACAGTGGCGTCCGCCCACACCCTGAGCCTCAGCCCAGTCCCAGCCCAAGGCCCAGCCCTGTGCTGGTTGATATTTCGCAACATGATAATTGGCATGCCAATTTTCAATTGCAGTACATGCGGTGGCATCCCTAGCAGATCCAGTGAATTCCAAAATTCTGTTGGATAATTAACCGCTTCATCTGCTTCCACAACAGTGTCAACTGACTTGTATGTGACTGCCTGGCTTTGAATGTTAGACTGAATAGTATTGTTAAGTTCATAGCATGTGTTGATTTTATGTCCAACAGATGGCACTTTTTTTTTAAAGCATGTTTTGACCTGTTTTTTCCCAAAAATACATGTTTTTACCTGTCACAGGTGTCACATCTATATAATGTAGGTATATAAAAATATGTGTGTTTTTTATTGCAACATTGTATTAAAATTTCAAAGCAATCAGTGAAAAACTTTTGGAGATTTGAGATTTTGAACAAACGAACATTTACATTTTTATTTATATAGATAACATATAATATCTCTATATGTGAGATCTAGACAATATACATATGATTTCCTATTGGTTCTGTTTCTCTGAAGAACCCTAATGCAGTGTACCAGTCATACAAACTTTTCAAAGTGTCATGTTCTGTTTGTCCTAGAAGCAGATGTCAAATGGAATCAAATGTGCAAGAGATCTACTGAGGGAAGTGCCTGTGAAGGATAAGGGATGAAGGGGGAAGGAGCAGGAATAGGCAGGGGAGCCTTTAGCCAAGGATGCAAGCCTAAGGCCTATATAAGGGAAGAGGGAAGGAAGGGTTGAGTAGGAAGAGTTTCAGACCACAGGACAGTCCTGAGAAAGTTTCAGCCGTCCTGACGGAGAGTCCCCAAGCCACAGTGCCCATTTGAGGAATTCCCCTTGAGACAGGAATGGCCCTGCTCTGGTCCACCCCGAGTGCTCAGTTATTGAGTTGGAATAGCCCTGGGGGAGTGTGGGCAGCAGACACAAAGCACAGCAGCGGGAGGCTATGAATCAGCTATGCTCCACAACAGGTTCTCTGAGAAGGGTACCTTCATGACCTTCTCTTCTAGAATGCCCTTCTGTGGCTGGCGGTGGGCTCACAAGTTTTGGTAATCATAAAGTATGTGGCAAGGACAATATGATTTTAAGGGGGATCCTAAGAACTTACCTTAGAGCACATGGTCTTACTTAGTCTATTTACCAAAGCCAATCTGGAGTTGTCTCTGCCCTAGAGCAGGAATGGGCTGGGCTGCAGAAGGATGGTGGTAGGAAACCAAGGAAAGAGGACATGGAAGATGGACTATCTGTCAACTCTGCCAAAGCCAGTAGCACAAGAACAGTAGGCACCTGCCATCCCAAGTGATAGGAAGAGGGCCTGGTTTTTGAAACCAATAATACATCAATCCACGGACCAGCTTTGGTACTCAACTCTACCGACAGACCTTGGCTGAGACTTTGAGGATCTGGATCCATTTCAATAGAGCTGGGAGGAATATGGCAGAGATGAGCTTTCCTTAGTTGGAGCAGATAAATCTCTCACAAGTGGGCAGGAAATGATCGCAGGCCACCTGTTCTTCTGGCAAACCAAATAGTGCTTGTTTTGTTAAATGATTATAAATCAGGTTCTCTCTTTTATTTCTCCTTTAGGATCAAAATTTATTAGCAATCCAGAAGATTTATGTGGGCTGGGCTTCCCCTATGAGCATTTCACTTCTTTAGCTAGTGTATTTGCCCATCTCCACAAATTACGAGAACTGCTGCTAAAAGCTTATAAAAGAAACAATCTTGCCAATTAATTTTGATGGAATCATAGTGATAAAACACCAGTGCTAGGCAGGACTGGGAAATCCTTTATTGTTACCTGTAGGGAAATGGAAACCCAGAGGAATGAGTGATTGCCCAGGGGCACCTGGCTGACTCACGGCAGGAAGCAGGCTGGAACCCAAGCTTCAGTTCTCAGACCACAGCTCTGCCCAACATGACTGCCAGCTCCTTTTCTTTTCGAATGTAGCCTCCTTTTATTTTTACATCCTTCAGGTTAAACACATATTTGGTTAGCCAAAGATTTTTTTATAACACCTTCTCTAGGAAGTCACGTTTTTCTCCGGCCAAGGGTTTTGTGACCTAACTTAATGTTAGAAAAAAATACAAAGAACAAAAAGCAAGGCTGCACCTCAGGAGCCTATATGAATGCCATTGCCTTGAAAACAATGGCCAAAGCCTAACAGAAACCCTTTGAAGGGAAAAGTAGGTCCCCAAATCACCCAGCGTTGTCACTGGTAGAGCCAACACTTGTTTACTCATGTGTAAGATTCCGGCAGCTGCCGGCCTGGAGATTTTGAAACTTCTCTGAGCTGGAAGGAGCCTTGATGACGATCTATGAGGAAGCAGAGCTCCAGAAAAAGCAAGTTAGGATTGGGACCCACACCTTCCAACTCTTAACCAGGTAATCGTTTACTACAAAATACATAGGTGGGTGCAGATGAGGCTTTTGATTTAAGGCAAGTGAGGGCAAATGAGGAAGTCAGATCCAGGGTCAAGACATTCTGGTAATGGCAGTCACTATTGCTCCCTACTTATGCTACAGGCATTGTTTTAAGTGCTTTCCATGGATGGAGTATTTCTCTCACTAGACTATGAGTCAGCCTCACCAGATTAGGTCCCAGCAATAACCCCCAAAGGCTCAGTGGCTTACAATAGAGGGTTATTTCTCATGTGTGGTATGATGGCTGAGGCTCTGCTCCACATGGTTACTTTGTTGCAGGATCGGATACAAAGACCCTATTTGAGATATATCAATCCTGAAGCAGGAGGAAAAAGGTACAGTGGTCCTAAAGGCCTCTCCTCACTTCCATTACCACTTCCACTCACATTCCACAGGATAAAGCGAGTGATATGGCCAAGCTTGATGCCAACGAAAGGAACACAGCAAGTCATGTGACAGTGGGAATATACTGGTATATATTTAAACATGAAAGGCAACAAAATATTTGAAATAATATTGTAATCTACCACACTGGGTATCTCCACTCTACATTAGCTTTTTAAAGTCTTTACAAAAAAACTATGAAGTAAGTAAAAATATCATCTGATGTCCAAAGTTGTACCATTAAGAGACAGAGCTGGTATTTGAATCCAAACAGTATGGCTCAAGAGCCCACACTTAATTAATAGACTATAATCAGTAAGTTGTTTTTCATACTATGTTGCCTTTATTCTGATAACCCTCTGACATAATTCGCCTCTGAGAGAGAACATCTGTGAGCATGACATGATACAGAGCAGTAGGCAAAGAGTGGTTACCAAGATAAATCAGAAATAGGTTATTGGCCCTGCTCTCAGAAACCTAGTCAGAAGTTGTATATCTAATATGCATGGAATAAACTGATAAGTCCTAAATACATATGTGTATCATTCGAGTGCTATGGGGAAGTAATAGATATTTTCTGAGGAGGGAGGCCTAGACCAGGGTGGGAGGGGTTGGGAATGAAGATGTACAGATAGAGGGAAAGGAGAGGAATGCATGAAGACAGGGCCTGAGGACATGAGGTGGGGCAGCAGGGCCTTAGTTCAAGGCATGCACACATTCAGCAGGGGCCTAAGAAGAGCTTATGGTCTGTCTCAGGGACACATACACTGACAAGAGTAACAAGGACCTTTGTCATTCTAGTTTAAACAGGTGTTCCGATACTGGGTCACACTGCCTATAGTGACTAGGAATGAATATTTTTATAACTCCTGTAATTATCTTTGAATAGCACAATTATAGTACATGTGTTTAATAAATGTTAAAAGCATTAAATTGATAAACATTACCTTCTAAAATATATCAAATATTTTAAAATCCTGTTTTGACTTTTCTTCATATTTCAAAAGTACACCTGCAGCTTCAAAAAAATGAAAGCACATTTCATGTCTTTCAACATCCAGCAGGCCCTGCAGCAAAACACCGTGGATACACAGTACACTGACTTGGGCTGGAAAGATTGTTTTTATTCATTTATTTATTCAACCTACAAATATTAAAGGGCACTTACTATAAACAAGACATTATTCTAGGTGTTGGGGGTGCAGGAATGAACAAGGGGCTCACATTCTGCCCGCACGGATTGTGCATTGTGCTGAGCGTGCAAAGAGAAATAGTGAGAACCAAAGAGCTAAATTGCACATTTATAAAGGAAATGAACCCTTATTGTTGAGCTGACTAGGTTAATTGTTCTTCTGCAAAATGGGGGGAGGAGGGGAGTCATTGAAGGGCTTCTGCACAGAAAACCTGATGAGAACTACTCTTGGAGGGGGGGGCGGGTAACTGGACAGTATTGCGTGTGTGTGTGTGTGTGTGTGTGTGTGTGTGTGTGTGTAGGGAGGAGTGAACTAGAAAGGAACTTGAGTGAAAGAAGCAGCATCCAGAAAGCATCTGATGTGCAGCAGATGGAAAGCAGTCCTGAACCAGGGTAGTCGGAGGAATGGAAAGCATGTACAAGGCGGGAAAGATTCCCACGAGGTGGAACAGGAGAGGAATTCCTGGTCATGTGGCTGGGAGACCAAGACAGAAGAATCAAATTTCCTGTAGTTTGCAGCCTACTCTCTGGCGGGGGCAAGGTGGTGTAGCCACGAGTGGGCTTTGGATCAGATGGCCCTAGCTTCGAAGTCTGCTCTGACCCTTACCAGCTGTGAAACTTTTGGTAGGTTACTTAACCTTTCTGAGCTTTGATTGCCCCATTTGTAAAAGTTAAATACAACCCCTAACTTGTGGGATTATATAAGAAATATATGATGCACCAGATACAGATTAAGCTTTCATTAGTTTTTGTTATGATTATTATGGTTACATGGAGGATGAACTGGCCTGGGGCATACATTTAAAGTAACTGTAGGACATCCAAAAACAGATGTTGAGTGGACAGTCACAAAGATGATAGCCTTAGATGAGCCTCTACATAATAACAATGTATTAACATTTATTTTTGATCATTTATTGTGTTAATTGTTTGATGACCTCTGGTTCAATTAGTCCTCATCACAGCAAGTCCGTGAAGAAAATATGGTTGTCATCATGACTTTATAAAGGAATAAACTGAGATTGAGTTAACTGAACTTAGACCAGTCCACACAACTAATGAGGGGCATAATTTGAATTCAGGCCTCCTTGTCTCCAAAGCCCATACTCTTTTATTTTTCAATTATACTTCGCTTCCAGTTTTATTTTGCATTGGTTTCAGGTTTACAGCATAGTGGTTAGACAAGCATACACTTTACAAAGTGTTCCCCCTGTTATTCCCAGTACTACCTGGCACCATATGTAGTTATTATAATATTATTGATTGTATTCCCTATGCTGTACTTTACAGCATCATAACTATTTTGTTACTACCAATCTGTACTTCTTAATCCCTTCACCTCTTTCACGCAGTCCCCCACCTCCACCTCCCCCATCTCTGGCAATCACTAGCCTGCTCTCTGTGTCTATGAGTCTATCCCAATTTTGTTTCTTTATTTCGTTCTTAGATTCCACATATAAGTGAAATCATATGGTATTTGTCTTTCTCTGGCAGCGTTATTTCACTGAGGATAATACCCTCTTGGTCCATCCATGCTGTCACAAATGGTAACATTACATTCTTTTTTATGGCTGATACATATTTCTTTGTATATAGTTACCACAGGTTTTTTTATCCATTAGTCTATTGCAAATAAAGCTGCATTGAACATGAGGTGTATATAGTCTTTCAAATTAGTGTTTTTGATTTCTTTGGCTACATTCCCAGAAATGGAATCGCTGGGTCACAAGGCAGTTCCATTTTTAACTTTTGAAAAATATTTTTTTATTGATTTCAGAGAGGAAGGGAGAGGGAGAGAGAGACAGAAACATCAATGATGAGAGAGAATCATGGATTGGCTGCCTCCTGCACGCCCCCTGTTGGGGATTAGGCCCAAAACCTGGGCATGTGCCCTAACCCAGAGTCAAACCGTGGCCTCCTGATTCATAGGTCAACACTCAACCACTGAGTCACTTCGGCCAAACCATTTTTAATTTTTTAAGGAATTTCCGTACTGTTTTCCATAGTCAAAGCCCATATTTTAAACATTCAAGGTTTGTATTAGCAAACCTGGAGGTGGCATTTACAATCATGCACTGCATAACAACATTTTGGTCAGCGACAGACCACACGATAGTGGTCCCACAAGATTATAACGGACCTGAAAAATTCCTGTCACCTAGTGATGTCATATCCATCTTAACATGATAACGAATCACATTGCTCCCATGTTTGTCGTGATCCTGGTATAAACATACCTACTGCACTTCCGGTCATATAAAAGTATAGTATATACAATTATGTACAGTTCATCATACTTGATAATGATAGCAAATGACTATTATTGATTTATGTACTTATTATACTATATTTTTATCATTATTTTAGTGTACTCTTTCTACTTAAGTAAAAAAAGTTTGCTGTAACACAATATGCTGTGTTATGCTGGGAGCAGCCTCATACATTTTGTGTTTACCACGTATCTCGATAGCATTGTTTTCTCTTATAATTGATTGAATCTCTTGTTGTTTTATTCAGTAACTTGCTGTACTGGCTGGTAGCCTAGGAACAATAGGCTAGACCACATGGCCTCGGTGTGCAGTAGGCCATCTCACCTAGATCTATGTAAGTACAGTGTGGTGTTCGAACGAAAATGAAATCTCCTAACAATGCATTTCTCAGAACACATCCCATCATTAGAGAGCCAATGGCTATAATTTAGGTTAAGACCTGGAACTCCCCCTGCCCGGCACACTCAGGCCACCACCCCGCCCTGTGGCTGGCCCCATTCTCCTGCTGGGCTGTGCCGTGCCGAGGAGGCCTGAGTTCAGTCTAAGGGAACCACCCTGCCCATCTGAGCAGCACCTTTTTTGCGAACTGGGGCATGTTTTATGGTTACACTGAGATACCAGTTGGTCAGCCTAATTACCACCACAGACTGCTCACTGCCCTTCCAGTTTACTTTCCCTGGTAATCTTGACCAAATTTCCTGGCTGGAAGCTACTGCGATGGATACACAACCCAGGAGTCAAGGCCCAGGGTAAACTAGGGCCTTCACCTCTCACTATTTGTGTGGTTTAGGGAAAGTCCTTTTTCCTTTTTGAGTCTCTCTCTCTCTCTCTCTCTCTCTCTCTCTCTCTCTCTCTCTCTCTCAATCAGAGATAATCAGATCAAACACCAAGGAAATGGCATATGCAGAAGGAATCACTATATAAATAGCCTCTACTCTCCATGCTGACTCTGCCCTAAGAGTGCCCAGCTGGAGGACTGGGAGAAATCTGGGCCCCCTGCCCCCAGGATGTCCTGGTCTTGAGACACAGAATGCTCCTAAGGGAAACCCTCTTACTTGGCCCTTTAATGAGATTGACTACCTTGAACTCAGGTCAAACCTGTCTTACCTCTTCTTTTGTTTCCCAAGTGCAGCCATACTGAGTCATTTTTCACTCAAGAAAAAGTGTCACATTCACAGTTCTGCCTCTTCTCTTTTTGATGTTAATTTCAGCATTACCTATGCAGAGTACAGGTTTTTCATCCCAAACAAGCCCCACTTAAAACAGAATGGAGGCAGCACTCTGACTTACGGTGTAATCCCAAGCATGTTAATAGCTGCCATTTCCCAGTGAACAAAACCTGGCAACAAAGCCAACTATAGTTCTTTCCTAATAATTTTCTGTGGGAGTATCTGAAAATTGGCTTTCAAAAATCCATGCTGCAAAAAGCCTTTGCCAGCCAGTCTTTGAGAAGAATTGGATGTTACCAGACGAAAGCCTGATGCAAACTGTTCTATGCGGAAGTCAGGGGACTTTGACTTTGCTTCTTATTCTGAGTCAATCCCTTTAAAATAGGAACGCACCCCAGTGAGCAAAGACCTGCCTTTTTATGAGCATTTGCTTCTCACACTGTCTCACAAGTAGGCATTTTCTTTTCTTTTTCTTTCGCGTACGATCTGGCCCGTCTAAGGAGACACCGAAATGCCAGGGCAGTCGAGCGAGTAATCGGCATTTGCTCTGGGCTCTGCCACGTTTTCTAACCAGAAGGACGGCCGAGTGGAGTGAGTGGGGGTCTCTCTTTGCATGTGGCTTTGTGCGGCAGGCCTGCCAAGCATTGCTATTCCAGCCCTTAAACCTGTGCCAGACTGTTAATGTCTTAATGCTTATTGGAGTGTCAGGGAGTGCTGGCAGATGTCAGGGGGAATGGGAGGCTGTCAATAAGGAAATTACTTACATTCACAGGGTGATTGCCGGCGTCTGTCAGGTAGTGTTGCAGAGGATGTCAAGCTGAAAGAAGGAAGCACAGAGGAGGGGTGGAGGGAAAGGCGGCAAACAGCACTGGGGGAGGGTCCTTGTTTTATATATATATGTATATGTATATTGTTTAGAGATATTTTATTTTCCTTTTATTTCAGATACAGCAATCACAGGTCAAGCAATAAACAAAAAGTGGTTTCCTAGAGATTTCACACTTAAGAGCTGCATGAGTGGGGCCATTTGTTTCTGACACGTGACAGATAATTCAAATGTTTTTCCTCAGAAGGCAGATGGAGTCAGGTCCCTGGTCATCAGGAAACACATATTTTATTCAACAACTACTTACTGTCTACTCTAGGCGAGATGTGGTAAATAACTCAACAGCTACATAGGCGCAGGAAAAAGATGTTAAACACATTCTTTAAATTCTAAGAGGAAAAAGGCATCCCCTTTGCTATGTGGCTTTAAGATTAAGAATGTGAGCTCAGTGGAGTCCCACCCTTGTAACTAACAGCACCTGCCTGCCTTCTTTGCCTGTAAACAGAGGAGACCTGAGAATGGAGCTTCTGGGGAAAGAGGCTTGGAGGTAATCTTGCCTTTAAAAGCTTCTCTCAGTCCTGGATTTGCCATGGTGATTCTATTTATTGCCTCCTTAAGCCTGCAAAGCTCTACTCCTGTCTCATTTCTTTACTGGTCTTTACACCCCTCCCCCTCCCTCCAGTGCGTGTACACTGAGTGTGCGGGGAAGAGGCGGCGGCAGAAATACTGCTGTCATTAGTCAATACTCAGGCACAATGGTCTAATTACAAGGAGGGGAGGGGGGGGATGCACATGAAGCTACAAACCTTACCTTTGTAAGGAAAGGTCAGCCCCTTCGGAATCACCCTGGAAACATGAGGCACCTCCAGTGTTTAGCCCTGATGATGAGAAAAACACCATCTCACTTGAAGGGAACATGGCAATTCCATTCGTGGTTGATGGTGGCTTTTTAGGGCTGTCTACACTCAATGTCCCATGTCTCCTTGTAACCTAGCTTGCTTTAATATTTTAGAATTCCTCCCGGAAGGAATAGCAGAGAGGACGTTAGGCACATTCGTTAGCTGCTTTTGGACTGTTTGACTGATGGAAACTCCAGGGCTAAAGGTGCGCAGGAATAACAGGAACCAAGGACAGGGAACTTTCCCCCAGAGTACCTGAGTCAGTGAACTGAAAGATGCCGCTGTCAGGATTGACTCCATGGGGACCGAATGGGCTGGGTTACCTGGGGGGAAGGTGGGGGGAGCTGAAGTCCAGACTTAGCCTGGAAAAGAGATGGGCCAGGATGACTCCCCGAGGGCCCTCTTGCCGCTGCCCTTCCTGTCCTACCCGGTTCCTCACGCCCCCAGATGAAGCAGTGTGGAGTCTGGATTTCAGAGAATGTGTTTTCCCCATCAGCACAGCCCCAGGCGCTCCTCGCCCCCCTGCTGGTCTGGCTGTGTACTCTCGGATTTCCAGGGCGCATACCTCCTTGGAATTCAGCACTGGTCACTGTGGGGCTCCAAGCCTTTTCAAGTGTCCTCTGAACCTGTGAAGTGCTCTCTCCAAGGAGGCATGAGCAAACTTCTGTCCGAGAAATGTGGCATTGCTTAACCCCTCCCCTGGAGACGTTTCCAGGGACACCTGACATTTCAGGAAAGAGTAAATGCATTTCTACCAGCTTAACTCCCAGCTTCCCTTCTTTTTCTTGTTCTGTGATACATATTATTCGCTTGGAAACATCTTTCCTCAATAGCACTGCAAGATTCTTGCCCCTCTCACCCATAGCCATTACACACCCAGGGAAAGTCGATTTAACCCTTTCTTTTATATTCTGCAGTATTAAACTCTGGGCAAAAGAGCATTTCAATCAATCAAGCAAGCAATCAATCCAGGACTATACTGAAAGGGATATTTAAAAACACAGAAAAACATGCCATCAGCAAGCATAAGCAATATCATGACAATATCCTAGTGGTATCAGAAAAAAACATTAACGAAGTATTAGGTTTCCTGTATGCATTTATTTTCCCATTAGGTTACTTACAATATACTGCTTATCTTACTGAAGATGTAAAAATTATATATGTAAAAATTATAATCCAAAAAAGAAATCCATAGCATTTTAAAAATATTTTCTTTTTCTTCCCCATCCTTTCTACTTTTATGGTTGTTATTATTCTAAGACTTTGTTTCTTTTTATCTTGTTCTCTAATTGGATAGTGGACAAGGTGTAATAAGAAAAATAAGGATGACAAGACCAATAATTCTCATTAAGTAAGTACTTACTAAGGGCTGGAATAACCTTTGCATTGCCTCATTAAGATTTGAGGCCAATCCATTACCCCTACTTCTCAGCTGAGGACTGAGGCTTAGAAATGTTAAACAACTCCAGACCTCCTATTCTGTAATCCCAGCTCAAAGGTCATTTCCTCAGGCACTGCCCACAACTAGGACAGATACCTCTTTAAATGTTTTTACAATCTTATAACATATATCTTTCCTTCATTCTTAGTATGAGAGTTTGTAATTTTACATTTATTTATGAAATTAAATGATTTAAGCATTTCTCCCCACAACACTCTGAGTTCCAGGATTGCAGAAACTACACCCATTTTTGCTATTATTGATACTGATATAGGATTAACACATATTGAGTGACTGAATATTGGAATGATTTATGGAATAAATGAGTCCTTATCTGTCCAACTGCCTAATTTGGGAGTTTTAGTTTAGGCAGCAGGATTGTTTTTTAAATGAAATCCTACCCAAAGTGCTATATACTATGCAACATTGATCCGTGCTACTTGGATTGCCTGGGTTTGAACCCCAGCTCTACCTGCTTTAACTGTGTGACTTTAGACAAGTTTCTTGACCTCTCTGTGTTTCAGTTTTCTCCCTTGCAAAATGGAGATAATAGAACTCACTCCATATAGTTATGAAGATTAAATGAATATGTAATCTCTCAGAACAGTATACTTAGAAAGTTTTGCATACATATTAGATATTATCAGAGATTCAGGAACTTACCTAGCACAGGAAAATAAAACATCTAAGGCTAATTTCACTCAAAGATTGCTGTCTTAGTGTTTATTCATTGACTGAACCCCCTCTTCAGGTCCCTCCTGGAAGATCCTAAAGGTGTGAATCTTAAAGAAGCGGCCCCAGGTTTTTCACTCTTACATAGAAAAGACCCAACATGAGTCCATCATGAGATTTTTTACTAATATTTCCCTTACAAGTTCAGAAAGTATATTTAGGGAAGATAATTTATTTTTAAAAATTTGAATATATATTATAAATATTATTTTTATTTTTTTCTTTAAAATATATTTTATTGATTTTTTTACAGGGAGGAAGAGAGAGGGATAGAAAGTTAGAAACATCGATGAAAGAGAAACATTGATCAGCTGCCCCCTGCACATTCCCCAGTGGGGATGTGCCCACAACCAAGGTATATGCCCTTGACTGGAATCGAACCTGGGACCCATAAGTCTGCAGGCCGATGCTCTATCCACTGAGCCAAACCAGTTAGGGCTAAATATTATTTTTAAATATGTAATACCCTCCTATTGGACTCACATCCTCTACAATAGCTCTCTCTCTCTTCTCTCTCTCTCAGCCCAGTGCACGTGCACAAGATTCGTGCACTGAGATGGGGGGTCCCTTAGGACACCCTGCACCCTCTCGCAGTCTAGGACCCCTGGGGAGATATCCACCTGCCAACTTAGGCCTGATCCCTAAAGGAAGCTGTCAGTCAGACATCCCTCTCGCAGGCCAGGGCTCTTGCAGTCTGGGACCCCTTGCTTCTTACTGCCCACCTGCAGTGGAGGTGGGAGAGACTCCTGCCACCACTGCTGCACTCACCAGATTGAGCCCAGCTTCTGGATGAACAGTGCTCCCCTTATGGGAAGCATCATAGCGATCAGTCGTGCTGCTGTTTGGTGGATTTGCATATTAGGCTTTTATTATATAGGACTGGCATTGGTTAATAACATTTTATAAGTTTCAGGTATAATTGTGGAATGAGGCCGAGAGACTATGGCCATACCCAGAGTTCCACAGCCCCAGATTTCATCACAGCCCTGCCACCTATGAGCTGTCTGTCTTGCATGAGTTTGTTAACTGCTTCTTGTCGGTTTCCTTACCTAGAAAACAAAGATGACATTAATTAGATTGTGATGGTTAAGCAAAATGAAGTTCTAAAGTCCCTGGTAAATCAGAAATGCTTAATAGAAGTTAGTTTTTTATTACCTCCCTCCCTTCTTATTTTCCTTTTTATAATCATTTCACCCAGGGCCTGACCAACATTCTGCTATCTTTTGAGATTTCTCTGATCACTTCTTCAGTAGTTCTCCAACCTTCCCAAGACCAGAGTTGTCAAGTGGACTTTTTCCTTCTCATTTTCCATGTGCTCTCAAGGCTCAAAGTAATAAAAGTAGATAGTAGAAAAATGAGACATTCAATCAAAGAACCTGAACGGAAATTTGTCTCCAGTTTTGCTTCTGACTTGATTTTGAGCAACTTATTGAACCTCTCTAGGTTTCCCTTAGCTCATGAAGCATATTCTGGTATAATTTGTTTTTTTCTTTCTCTGCCCTTTCTCTGCATAACTGTATCATGGCAATAATAGTAGTACTATTTTCAATTTATACTTTCCAAAGTCTTTGATATGTCCTATATTATTTAGTGACCATTTCAAAATTCTGAAGTATTGCAATAAGGCACTATCTCTCTATTTCCAGATAAGGAAATTGAGGTGAGAGGGGATATATGGCTTGGTAAGTTACAAAAACCCTAGCACACAGATGTTTTTTACTGTGGTCTGTCAGACTTCTATGATACACCTACTGTGTGCATTACACTGGCAAAATTCTGCTGATGCAGCAAGGTCTCATACTTTATTGTAACAGAATACACTCAAGAGCAAACTGACAACAAAGTGTTAGATGCTAAGAGCCAAATGAGTAACACAAAATTCCTTTCCCTTTTACTGATTTGTCTGAGGAAAGAGACTCTTCTTTTTCTGAGATGGAATTCCCCTATCATTGTGTCAGCCCATCTGGAGATCCCATGGAGAGTCCATAGCAGAAAGAGACTAATTTTACTTTGACAACATTATTTCAGTTTTATGTAAGCACTAGCCTCGGGATGACTATCTTTCAACACCTCTGTTTGGACTTTAAACAGGGCGTGTTAAAATGTATGCTAAAACTCTGAATTTCTGTAGGGATAGGAAACTATCTTGATAAGTTTTTTTCCTAGTTTTTGCCCCAAGTCTCCAAGTGTCTTAGGCCTGGGTGCATTAGAAGTATGCAGAGTTTCAGTTTTACTTTCTGTGAAACCGAGAAGGAATAGAATTGACTCTGACACTCCACAACAAGAATAAGGACTATTAAAATATTTAAAAATTTAATCATAGAATATTTTCTATTATTAAAAAAATACATTTAACCAGGAGCTTTGATAAGGTGTTTAAGGAATATTTCAATTTTTGAATAGGTCATATATCCACAGACTTCAAGTTTGAAGACATAAAGTATGAAAAGGAGTCTTGGAAAAGGCTTCCTTCCTCTTTTTCCCTGTTACTGTCTGCCACCCGCCTAGTTCTCATCTCCTCCCCCAACAGCTAACCACTTATCATCCCTTGTTTATCTGCCCCCAAATTTTTATGTGAAAAATAATACAGTACAATATATGTTCATTCTTTTTCCCTTTTATGTGTGTTACACTGTATACTACATAATAATTTGTACCTTTTTTCGTTAATAGCATGTGAGCATTCCATGACACTGGAGTTTCCTTAGTAATTTTTACTATACTTGCAAAGCGTTTGAGTCTGTGAATGTATCAAAACTTAGGACAGTTAACACTGGCCAGGTAGGTAGTTCAGTTGACTAGAGTGTGGTCCTGATGCATCAGGGTCTAGGGTTTGATCCCCAGTCAGGGCACCTGCAAGAGTCAACCAATGGATGCATGGATATGTGTAACAACAAATCAATGTTTTTTTCTCTCTCTAAAATCAATCAATAAATTTTTTTTTAATCGCAGGACAGTTAGTTGAGTCTAATTGTTTTCCTGAGGAAATGAATAATTTTGTCCATGTGTTATTTCATATCATGAGCGGAATGTATCTGTAGAATGATTTTCTTTAGCTGATATTGCTGGATCAAAAGGTACATGTATTTGTAATCCCCTGCAATGGATTTTTGCTAATCTGGTGAGTTATAGAAAAAGATCTCAGTATAGTTTTTATTTGCCTTTTTGTTAATGAGTCAGATCAAGCATCTTTCATCCATGTAAAAGACTTTTCAGATACAAACTATGTGATCATATCCTTTGCTGATTTTTTCTTAAGCTGTTGATGATTTCTGCTTAGTGGAAGTATAATAAATAAGTGTACATTCTCTGTTTCCTAAGTTTGCTATGGGATAGGCTTTTTTTTAAAGTAAAAGGTGGCCATTCTTATTTTTATTTTTGAATTTGAAACTATGATCAGTTGGTTTTGGCAAGCTCTAATCAATCATATGTCTTTTTATTCTGTTTTTAAGATTTGGCCAAAGTTGAATTGAACAAATAAAAGCATAAATATACCCTAAGTCCTTCTCTTTCTATTGCACTCCTCCACCTGATTGAAATTTGCTCAGTATATTTGAAAGAAACAATTACAGCTAAAACACGGGCAGTCTTTCTTCCTCTGTAAGTAATTTTAGAATCATTTCACCAGTCTTTACAATAAGAACTGGAAGAACTGGAAATGTGAATGGAATTTAAAAAATGGAATTGTCTACAACCAAATCAATCTAACACTGTAGCTAAATTATTGTTTTCACTTTCTCCTCTCTCGAAAGTTTGAAATGATTCTTTTTCTGTCATTATGTATCTTTCAGAAATTTGGGAGTAGTGGCATGTTCTCATTAAACTTCTTATAAATATCACCTATTGGCTTCATCGTACACAGTTAGAAAAAGGGAACAAGCTACAGTATAAAAGGAAGATGCCTATCTGTTGAAACTTAATTCTGCATGTAGTACCGAGCAGCAATTACAAGTCAGGTGTCCTACTGGGCACTGAAAATATGTGGTAGTAAATAGGGAAAGTGTGCGCCTTGCCTTCTCACAGTTTGCGTTGTAAACCAGTCACTCTTTACCCTGATTACCTGGGGAAGCTCAACAACAATATCCATGCTTGGGCTCCAGGCCAAAAATTCAAGGATGCAACTCAGTAACAAATATTTCTAAAACGCCCCAGAAGATTCTAAGTGAAGCCAGAGTGGAAAACCACTGGTTGGTCTAGCCATACCCCAGAGAGAGCAACAAAACCACAAAATATTTTGAAGAGGAAGTGGTCATGGAAATTTTTATGTGATGTAATACGAACTACACAGCATCAGCTTTGAAGCATTCTTGCCACAGTGTTTAACTAAAAAGCAGTAAGGCTTTAAGACCTGTATTCCCAGGTACAGATAACTTAGAAGACACAACAAGTGAAAATATCAGACAAATCCAAAAAGTGACACTTTCTCCAAGACAAGTGGCCTGGTGTCTTCAAAGAAAGGCAATGTCCTGCAAAGCAGCAAAGGGCTGGGAGTGGAGAGGGGACTGGTAGAGACTGAAAGAGAACAAAGAAGCAACAACCAAATATAATTTATCGACTGGATTGCATTCTGATTCAAAATATCCGTTGGAATAGTTTTTGAAGACAATTTATGAAATTTAAATATATACTGGAAATTAAATGACATTAATTAATATTGTTGATTTTTCTTAGGAGCTTAGTTATATACATATGTACAAGAATGTCCTTTTTAGGAGCTGCGTGCTGAAGTATTTAAGGGTGGCAGCAACTTTCAAATGCTTCTTCAACACTCAAATCACACATATCATATAGAAAAGCAAATGCAGTCATACTTTTTAAAGGAGTTTGGAAGAGGCTGATGTATTAAGGATGAAAGAGGCTGCTGAGTAGTGATGATAATTATATTTAATGGACTACCATTTATTGAGTGAATTCTATGTTCTAGGTACTGTACTATTGATTTCATAGCACGATATTGTTTCTATTTTAAAATAAGCATCATTGTTTTAATTTCACAAGTGAAAAAACTGAAGCTTGCAATGATTAAACACCTTCAGGTTCACACTGAGTCAAGATTTGAACCGAGTTCTTCCTGTTTCCGTTGTGGGTGATCTTGATCATTACAGTAGTGTTGCTCCACCCCCAAACTGTGCTGTGAGCACTTATGTGGTCACGAAAAGCACATAAGCTTAGGATTTATTTCAATGGCATCACCTACTACAGTGCAAGTCCACCTGCTGTCCATGCTGTGCTGTGCCCTTCTTGTCATAGGAAGACTTGCAGAGTCCGACCCGCCTGGATCCAAATCTTGGCTCTGTCGTTTACTAGAGGTTTGTTCTTGGGCAATTTTTTAAAACTCAGCTTCAATTTCCTCTTCCATAAAGATGGAGATAATATTTGTGCTTTATAGAATTGTTAAGCAGATTAAAGAAATATATGTATATAAAAAGCACTTAGCACAACCCCTGGCATGCAGTAAATGCTCAATATGTTAGTTACCCACCATCACCTTTTCTTAAAATCAATTTGGATAGCCAAAAATGATTCCTGCTTATACAGAAAACCCTCTGATACTCAAAGTGATTGCCAGTGCTCAATCCTTCAATCACTTCCATTTCTATCAACTTAGCACTAGGGACTATAGCTTTGAATCCCTAACACCTACAGCAGGAGCACTCAACTAGTATTCAAAAGTGTGTTTTGTAGTATTAATTATCATAGGGTAGTCATTATAATTCATTATTAAGGCTGTGCCAGATGTTAAACATTCCCTATAGGAACTTTTGATCTCAATTGTAGTATTATGTATGTAAAAGCAAAAATATGAGATAAGATTAGAAAGTTGGTTGAGAACCTTGATTTCTTCAATAGAGCAAAACCACCATCAGTTTTGAATCAAGTGAGCAATTCAAGTTCCAGAGATAACACATATAAGGAAGAGTCTATTGTAGCAGTATATTATGTGCATATTTGTATGAAGAGGGGACCAACCAAGTGGGTGGTTGCTTCTTTAATCTTTGAATGCAAATGGCACCAGAAATGGCAAGGGAAGGGAAGGAGAATTTGGAGGGTAGAATATGAGAGGATATAACTGCTGATTGAATGCAGGCGACAAGCTTTAATAAAGACGCCCAGAGGACCCTGAGAATCAAGGTAACATGGTCAGAAATTCGAAGATCATAAGAGGGAGTTATTCTGGGGGAGGTGAGAAATTTCCAGATGGAAATGGTGAGTTTGTTAGACCTTTTAATTAGCAACACTACAACCCACTGTTGAAGGCCAGTTATCATAAAGCTGAAGGCTTGCAACTATGTGATAAATCTCTCCTCAACTTAGGTAGCAGAGCACCTAACATCTTATGAGGCAATACATGGGTCCAGAGCAAAGGAAAAGGCTTCAGAAATTTCACTTGGAGCTCAGAACAGCTCTAGCCTAAAGCTTGAGTGTCTCATGGCCAATAGGATGTATAACTCCATCTGCTCTATGGATAGGGTGGTGGGAAAAAAAAGAGAAATAATTCAGGGAAGTGAGTTTAGGAAGCTACATAGTAGGTCAAAAGGTAGCACGATTTTCACCCAGTTATTCAGTATATATTAAGCACCAAGTATTATTGTGGGCATAGGAGTTATATATGAGGTCATTGTTCATGTGTACTTTTTATTCTAGTTATTCTATTAGAATTTTTATTCCAAATATTTTAATAGTAAATATGTAAATGGATAAACAGGATAATTTCAGAGAATGATAAGGTCATCTTGAAATGCCTCTTCATTCTTAGAAATGACCTAGAATTAGGCAGTCCTGGCCATACTCACATCTGACTCCTCATCCTTCACATCTTACTTTAAGAGAAGCTTTCTCTGCCTCCTCCAAGCAGGGCCTCACAGCCGTTCTCCATTCCAGAAATCGCCATCTGTAATGATTGGTTCTTTATTTCTCCCTGGTTAGTGCCTATCTTGCCCACCTGGATGGTATCCCCATGAGAGCAAGAATCTTGTCTATTTTGCTCTCATTGGTTCCCGATGCCTTTTCTAGGGCCTGGCCCACTGTAATATCTCAATAGGTATCCATGGATTAGGGTGACCAACCATTTCAGTGTGCCTGGAACTGAGGGTTTCCCCAAGACAGGGCTTTCAGGGCTAATACCCGGGCAGTCCTGGGCAAATTGGAAATGTTTGGTCACCCTCTATGGAATGCATAGCCATCGGGTAAGGAAGTAATCCCAGAAAAGGACCTCCCATCGTCATGGTTAAATCTCAAGTCTCACTGACCAAACCCAGAGCAGGTATCACCATGCCATGGAACACTTAGTTGCAGCTACTGCCTCTAATATAGGCCAAGCCTTAGGGAAACCTGAAAACAGATCCCTAGGGACTCATGCAGGCATCATACTCACTATAGTGAAGGAGATATTGAGTTGCATGGAAAGAATATGCCAATAATCATAAAATCAGTGGGTTTGGGACAGGTCTATCGCTTCTGGTTTTCCTCAACCCTCTTGGCTCATTTCTAGGGTATCCAGATGGAACTGGTCTAAAAATTAACAGTTAAAACTGTGTTAATAGGAAGTAGCATTCGACAGCTAGAAGACAACTCTGAAATCATGTAATACAATCCACACCAAATTTTACACTGTAAGAAACTAAGAATCTGGGATGTTAACTTCTCCAATGGAGAGCCACCTTTTATAGGATCCTCTTCATTTGTTCCTCCACTGACCAGAGTCCCTTTGCAAAACTGGCCAACTGCTCTTTTTCTGCTCCCTTCCGCTGTTTGCTCTGAGCAGGCTGTCCTGTTTTGCATTTCCTCCCTCGTTTGTGTGTTTGTGTGCTCTTGAACAAGTTCTGCCAAATTACTTATTTATTTATTATTTATTTTTGCAAATTATTTATTTCAATATACTGGTTGTTTCTCCCTAAAAATACCTGTTGTTTAAGAGATTTAGACATTCCCTCTTCCTTGAAGGTAGGTTGATTACTCTGCGATTTGAAGTGAAAAATTTTCACTATCTGTGTAGTTTGCCAAAAGAAGGAAGGAAGGAAGACAGGAAAGAAGGAAAAGAAAGAAAAGAACGTAAAATTTTTAAAAATTTGTGAAGCTTAATAGGCACCTTACTTGTCAAGTAATATGTTCCTGGAATTTGTGTCATTGTGATATACTTTAAAAGATTGGTTCTGGAAATAGATTTTTTTTTCCCTCACTGATAAAAAGACACAGAACAAAAGTCACATTCATTTTTATTTTATTGTATGTTCTGAATAAAAAAATGATATATATCTGACATTAGCCTTAAGAGCAGGAGTAAGGCTAACAAGAATTGCATCTATTTAGAGATATTTTCAAATCAGTATGTCCTAGTTTAACTATTTTGGAGAAATTACACAGCTTGTTGTTAGTATTTTGGAAGTTAGAAAATTTGGATTCATGACTGCCTTTTGTAATAGTTGCTCATAGAAATTTAAAGAAGAGTTTTTTTATGAGTTCTTAAGAACACAAAACAAAACAATCAACACACACACACAAACAAAACCTAAGATGAATATTTAATTTAGCTGGGGAATTTTATCCTGAGTGAAACATTTTATTTCACCCTTTGTTGTGAATTTCATTCCATGAGAAATGTTAAATCCATACCTCTGTAAAAAAGGCCTTTGTTTTTCTTAGGCCTATTTCTTTATGTACATTTTCTTAGGGCAACAATCTCTTTAAAATCATTGAGCCAGTAAACTGGGCCAGAAAATTTCTCTTCTCTTCTAAACTCCACTTCTATAAGTAACAGTCACATCCTTTCACACCAGTCACTCATCCAAACACTTCTTGAAACACTACTCACCTTGACTCTCAACAAACCTGAAGTAAATGGACCATTCCACTAGTAGGGACATTTTACCCATCTATACAACCTCCATTTGCCTTTAGTTCTTGACCACTCTTCAGAGACAGCTAATTAGAGACAATTATGTGAATAATTGTAGATTCTAAAATTATCACCAGTTAATTCCAGGCCCTAGAAACACTAATCATATGCTACTGGTGCTGGTCTGTGGGAGATTTGACTTTAAAGCAGGCTTCAGTTAAGAATCAAAGCTCTTTTGTGTGTTTATTCACAATGCACATCACTGTCTGAGAGGGGATACGCACAATCACATCAAAAAGCAAGAGGGACTGATTTTAATAAACTATGGGAGATGCATAATATTCTTTAATAAACTTTTCACATATTACCATTTTGTACAGTGATACCAAATAAAATTCTCTGTACTTTTGATTGACAGTTATATTTTACTAGGGGCCCGGTGCACAAAAATTTGTGCACTCGGGGTGGAGGGAGTCCCTCAGCCCGGCCTGTGCCCTCTCACAGTCTGGGACCCCTCAGTGGATGTCCTATGATGGCCCCAGTCTGCCAGGCGCCTTTTGTGTGTGTGTGTGTGACCACTGGGGACCTGCCCCCAGCCGCATCTGAGGCTCGGAGCAGTCCTCCT
>PVJC01023235.1:0-26555 GCA_004026665.1 Murina feae
CAGCTCCGGAGGATTCTACGATTGTTACAATGTTTCAAAACTGCTAGAGGCAGTTTAATCGGAGCTGAGCTGAGGGGCGAAGCTTCACTTTCGCTCCTGCCGCAATGGAAACTGCCCTTTACTCAGGTCCGTGAGTGGCGGCCGCCATGTTGGCTGGGCTAATTTGCATACAGCCGCTCTGATTGGCTGGTGGGCGTGGCTTACCCTGTCTCAGAGAAACGGTTAATTTTAATATTTCGCTTTTATTAGTTTAGATTGAGAGTAAGGAGAAGGGAGAGGAAGAGATAGATAGAAACATCCATGAGAGAGAAACATTGACCAGCTGCTCTTGCACACCCTGCCATTGGGGATCAAGCCTACAACCTGGGCATGTGCTCTGACTGGAAATCATGAGCTCTTAGTACATGGAAGATGCTCAATCCAGTGAGCCACACCAGTCTGACAATGTAGTCAATTATTGAGTGCTCAAATTCACCTGGAATGAGGTATACCTTGAAGGCAATGTTGATGGTTGCTCTGATTAACTATTATGAAGAGGAGGAGTAAATAAAGTTATGTTATGAAGACTGGCTAATTCTCATCATTCTTGAGACTATAAAGACATTTAAAAAATCTACCATTTTCTTGAGAAATATAAACAGGTTTCAAAAGCAGAATAATAAGTTATTTTACGTAAGTTGTGAGATAAGTGAAGAAAAGCTCTTCAAATATTTGTTTCAACTTGAGATGAGTCAAGAAAGATAGGAAGACATTAACTAGTTGAGGCCTGAAGAAAAGAGTAATCTAGACATGAGACCATCCAGTGGTTAATAAGTTAATCTAGCGCTGGCCTGGTAGCTTAGCTGGTTAGAGCATCATCCTGATACACCAAGGCTGCAGGTTCGATCTCAGGTCAGGGCACATACAAAAAGCAACCAATGAATGCTTAAACGGGTGAAACAACAAACTGATGTCTCTTTCGCTCTTTCGCTCACTTTCTCCCCTCCCTTCTTATTTCTTAAAAAAAAAAAAATCAATAAATAAACATTTAAAAATCAATCTACTTCACACAATGTTGTAAAGATTGAATTAAATAGGATTAAATTACATTTTTTAATATCCTGGAAGCTTTCAATAAATATTTGTGAAATTTATTTCTTTACTTTTCAAGACTTACTTTATACACATTTATACAACAAGAATTTACCTCTGAAAATTACTGGAAATTTCTTCAGTATTTTTCTGAAAATTTGTGTTATTTTAGATACATTTAAAATAAAGGGAAAAATAAAAATTATTCCATGATTCACAAAGATGAGGAGAGATAATAATATGATAAATTTGTCTTCAAATATGCAGATCCAATCTATAAGCTTCTATTCAATAAAAATTATTTGGAATATATGATTTCTCTTATCATAATAGTCTCAGGTTGGAGATGCAAAATATAATTGAATAACTGCCTACATGCAATTCTATTTTTAAAAAATATATTTTATTGATTTTTTACAGCTAGAAAGGGAAAGGGAAAGGGATAGAGAGTTAGAAACACTGATGAGAGAGAAACATTGATCAGCTGCCTCCTGCACACCTCCTACTTGGGATGTGCTCACAAACAAGGTACATGCCTTGGCCAGAATCAAACCTGGGACCTTTCAGTCAGCAAGCTGATGCTCTATCCACTGAGCCAAACAAGTTAAGGCTTTTCTTTTCTTTTTTTAAAAAAAATATATTTTATTGAATTTTTACAGAGAGGAAGGGAGAGGGATAGAGAGCCAGAAACATCGATGAGAGGGATACATCCATCAGCTGCCTCCTGCACCGCCCCCCACCCCAATGGAGCTGCCCCCACAGCCAAGTTACATGCCCTTGACTAGACTCAAACCTGGGACTCTTCAGTCTGCAGGCTGATGGTCTAGCCACTGAGCCAAACTGGTCAGGGCTAGTTAAGGCTTTTCAAGAAGAAATTGCCTACTGAAATCAAAATGAAAGCCAAAGCCTTATGAAAAATTACATAACGTTTTCAATAACTATACAGAATGAAATATAATAAAAGTATAATATGCTAATTGCATAACTCTGCTACATCCCAAGCCACGCCAACCAGCCAATCAGACCATCTATATGCAAATTCACCCAACCAAGATGGTGGCTGGCAACCTAAGAGATAGAGTAAACAGGAGGCTTGGTTGCCCTGGTGATGTAGGAAGCTAAGCTTCCTGTCTGCCTTGGCCAGCTGTGGCCTCTGCTCAAGGCAACAAAGTTTCAATTATAGAAGCCACAGAGCTGGAGTAAGCAGGAGGCTTGGTTGCCCCAGCCATGGAAGAAGCCAAGTTTCCCACCTGTCTAGGCCAGCTGTGGCCTCTGCTCAAGGCAACAAAGTTTCAATTATAGAAGGTAAATAAATCCCAGATACCAGCTTCCAGCCAGCCTCACTGGTGCTTGGGTCGCTGGGCGCCATGGATAGCCTGTAAACAGCCATCAGCCCCTCATCCAGGATGACCCCACCCTCATGGGGTGAGGGATCCTGCTGGGGAGCTTGCCCAGCCAGCAAACAGCCATCAGCCCCTCATCCAGGATGACCCCACCCTCATGGGGTGAGGGATCCTGCTGGGGAGCTTGCCCAGCCTGCAAACAGCCATAAGCCCCTCTCCCAGACTGTCCAGGCACCCCAGCAGGATCTCCACCCTGAATGAGCTGTGGCCAGCCTGCAAACAGCCATCAGCCCCTCACCCAGACTGGCCAGGCACCACAGCAGGGACCCCCAACTTGAAGGGGATGTGGCCAGCCTGAAAACGACCCTCAGCCCCTCACCCAGGATGGCCAGGCACCCTATCAGGGACACCCACCCTGAAGTGGCTGTAGCCAATCTGAAAACGGTCCTCAGCTTCTTACCCAGGCTGGCCAGGAACCCCAGCAGTTCTCCCACTCTGATCTGGGACACCATTCAGGGCAAACCAGCTGGCCCCCAGGCCTCTATCCTATATAATAAAAGGGTAATATGCAAATTGACCCTAACAGCAGAACCACTGGGGATGACTGGTCACTATGACACACACTGACCACCAGGGGGCAGATGCTCAATACAGGAGCTGCCTCTGGTGGTCAGTGCACTCTCACAGGGGGAGTTCTGCTCAGCCACAAGCCAGGCTGTTTGCTGCCAGTACAGCAGTGGTGGTGGAAGCTTCTCCTGACTCCTCAGCAGCTCTAAGGATGTCTGACTACAGCTTCCCCTGAGAGCTTCCCCTGAGGGCTCCCGGGCTGCCAAAGGGATGTCTGACTGCTAGCTTAGACCTGATCCCCTGGGGAGCAGGTCTAAGCTAGCAGGTGGACATCCCCTGAGGGGTCCCAGACTGCGAGAGGGCACAGGCTGGGCTGAGGGAACCCCTTGAGTGCAGAAATTTTTGTGCACTGGGCCTTTAGTATGTTATATAAAAATGAAATTTATTTTTCTATATTCCAAAGAATTATAGATATTTTCCCATGGCTCTAAAATTGATGGCCTCAAAGAGATTCAGGTGTTTTCAAAACATAGCTGTCAGTAATGTTAAGGTAATGATTATGTTTTCCTAGTACCAATCATATTTGTGATGTGTATTCGGAATTAAAAAATAATTTCAATGATTAATACCTGATGAGAATGTGAAAACTGCATATAAAGAAGTCATTGTAACTTCCCAGGTAGCTCCATCCAAGAATCAGTTTTTAACAAACATTCACTGAATATAGAAGTAAAGACCTCTGCTTACTATATTCTTTCAAACATAACAGTTATATAACTGCCCTTAAGAAATTTATAACCAAGAATATTGTGCCTATTAAAAACTTATAACAGTAAATATTATTCTTATAATGATAGTCAGTGGAAAAGGAAAGGGATTGTGAGAGTAGAGACCAAGTTTAGATACATCTTGATGCCAATAGTAAAGTACTTAATGTTATAAACTATAGAAAAATTTGAATGAATAAACCAAAGCAAAAATAAAACATTACCAAACTGAATTAACAGATTATTTTCAAATAACATTCATATTTTAGTGTGACAGTATGGATAGATTCCAAAAAAAACTAAAAGAATTGCCCTATCCTATTTGCAGTTAAGATATAAGAATAGTCATAGGACGATGAGTTTTCATATTCTATTTTCAGTAAAATTGAGGTAATCAAGAACAAAAAAATGTTTTTAAAAATGAATAATAGAACATAAGTTTGAATTTTCTTATGCAAATTTTATATATAGTAAAAGCACAGAAAAAGCAACCATGAAAATGCTGGTAAAAATTATAATACAAACCAAAGTTTTCCAATACAGTTACATAATTGCCACTTTATTTGAGGTATCAAGTAATGAGTTATGTCTCACAGAATGTTTTCAGGAAAGCAAACCAAAAATGAGGTAACTTGAAATATATGATGAACTATAAGAAGTTCACAAAGAGAGAAAACACCATGAATCTTACCAACAGAGAATACTCTAAGAACAGAAGATTATGTTTTCTCCTAAAGCAAATAAACTCAGAAGGATTTATACGTTGGTTGTCAGAACTAAAATAGTGGAGTCAGCGATTATTTATCTATCTACTAGAGTCGAAATTCCACACAGGTAGGGTCCCTAGGCCTGGCTGGCCACCAGAGCAGATCAGGTTCCCCGCCTCCCTGCCTCCCTGCCTTCCCACCTCCTCCTTCTCTCACTCCCTCAGCACCCCACTCTCCCTGCTTGTTGCCAACTATGTTCCACGCCACCCCCTGGTGGTCAGCATATGTCATAGTGAGCAAATGAACTCCTGTTCTCTCAGTCAAACTCACTTTACATATTTGCCATATATATATATATATATATATATATATATATATATATATATATATATCAGAGATCATTATAAAAACATAAGCAAAAATATATTTAGATTTCTGAGGGGCATATTTAATATATTTGGTTTATGTCTTTAAGAAAAGACATTGAAAATCTAAGTGTGCAGGTAAATATATATATGTATATATATTTTTCTGATTTAAGAGAAAAAGATTATTTCTTTTTTTTAATCTTTATTGTTGAAAATATTTCAGATGTCCCTCCTTTTTTTCCCCATTGACCTCCTCCCCTTACCTGCCCTCCTCAGGTCTTTACCACAATATTGTCTATGTCCATGGGCTATGCATATATGCATATAAATTCTCATTTTAATCCTCCCAACCCAACCACCCCACCATCCTTCCCTCTGAGATTCCTCAGTCTGTTCCATGATTCTATGCCTTTAAATCTATTTTGTTTATCAGTTTTATTTGTTCACTAGAGGCCCAGTGCACCAAAATTTGTGCACTCAGGGGGGTCCTCAGCCCGGCATGTGCCCTATTGCAGTCTGGGACCCTTCAGGGGATGTTCACCTGCTGGCTTACGCCTGCTCCCCTGGGGATCAGGTCTAAGCTGACAGTCAGACATCCCTCTGGCAGCCTGGGAGACCTTGGGGGATGTCCACTTGCCAGCGGGGAGCAGGCCTAAGCTGCAGTCAGACATCCTTAGCACTGTGAGGAGGCGGGAGAGGCTTCCACCACCACCACTGTACTTGTATTTGTCAGCTGGCTTGTGGCTGAGCAGAGCTCCCCCTGTGGGAGTGCACTGACCACCAGGGGAAGCTCCTGCATTGAGCATCTGCCCCCTGGTGGTCAGTGTGTGTCATAGCGACCAGTCATTCCCAGTTGTTCTGCTGTTAGGGTCAATTTACATATTACCCTTTTATTATATAGGATTAGATTCCATATATAACTGAGATCATGTGATACTTGTCTTTCTTTTACTGCCTTATTTTGCTTAGAATAAATAATCTATAGGTCTCTTCATGCTGTCTTTAAAAGGTAATGATACTGCTGCATAGTATTCAATGGTGTAAATGTACCACATGTTTTTTATCCACTCATGTACTGATGGGCATGGGCTTGTTTACAAATCTTAGCTATGGTGAATTGTGCTGCTATGAACATAGGGATGCATATATTCTTTCTGACTGGTGTTTTGGGTTTCTTAGAATATATTTCTAGCAGTGGAATCACTGGGTCAAATGGAAGTTCCATTTTTAATTTTTAGAGGAAACACGATATTATTTTCAATAGTGGCTGCACCAGTCTGCATTCCCACTAGCAGTGTACTAGGGTTCCCTTTTTTCCGCATCTTTGCCAGCACTTGTCATTCGTTGATTTTTTGATGATAGCTATTCTGACAGGTGTGAGGGTGATATGCAAGCCATTACATTAAATTAATATTTGAAAAAGAAGTCAAGAGAATACAATAGAATAAAGGCAGCCTCTTCAATAATAGTATTGGGAAAATTGGACAGGTACATGCAAAAAAATATAACTAGGCCACCAACTTACACCATACACAAGAATAAACTCAAAATGGATAAAAGACTTATGAGAAAACATAGGCACCAAAATCTCAGACATCTCTCTTTGTAATGCATTTGCTGATACAGCTCTTAGGAAAAGGTAAACAAAGAAGAAAATAAACAAGTGGGACTCCATTAAAATAAAAAGCTTCTGCACAGCAAAAGAAACCATCAACAAATGAAAAGGGAGACCACTGTATGGGAGAACATGTTTGCCAATGATTCATCTGATAAGGTTTAATTTCCAAAATATATAAGGAATGCATACAACTTAACAAAAGAAAGACAAACCATTCAATTAAAAAAATGGGCAAGGACCTAAAAAGACATGTCTCTATAGATGATATACAGATGGCCCAGAGACATGAAAAAAATGCTCAAAATCACTGTGATGGCAGGGGAGGGCAATTGGGGGTGACCAGGCCAGCAAGGGAACAGTTAGGTGTCAATCAGGCTGGCAGGGGAGTGGTTAAGGGGTGATCAGGCTGGCAGGCAGAAGCAGTTAGGGGCATTCAGGGAGGCAGGCAGGGAGGTGAGTGGTTGGCAGCCAGCAGTCCTGTATTGTGAGAGGGATGTCCCATATTTGAGAGGGCGAAGTCTGGGCTGAGGGACACCCTTCTCCCCCGTGCATGAATTTTGTATACTGGGCCTTTAGTATATGTATAAATCACCATAAAAAATGGACAAATTTGTTCAAAATGTCAGATACATTTTTAAAACAAAAAAAAAAAACAAATAGTAATGTATACACTTTGGCAGTATTCTACCTTGGGAAGATAATGAAGTTTATTGCCATATGTTTTTGTATTTTTTAGTTAGTATCTATTGTATGTTTTCTTAAGTCCTTCAAAGATGTGTTTGAAGATGTAAATAGCATTTTACTTACCCTGATTTTTAGAAAGTAATGTAACAAAAAGTGAAAGGAAATAAATGTAAGTCTTAAAATGAAGTATTTTATTCAAAATCAGAAATGTTTTGTTCTTTCATAATTTAAGTAATATATAATGTGAATATTGCTAAATAATGCTATTAAAAGTCAGAGATTTTCAAGATAGATAGAAAAACAAAACCCAAGCCTGTGATGTCTATAAGAAACGAAATCCTATCTAATAAAAGAGTAATGTGCAAATTAGGTGTCACTCTGTCACAAAGATGGCCACCCCCATGGCCACAAGATAGCGGTGCCCAGTCCGGCTCAGCGCTGCCACTGAAGTGGTCAGGCCTGTTAGCCAGGTAGGTGGCTGGGGAGTTGGGGGGCCTGAGGGGCAGAACAGGCAATCAGAGGGGTCTGGGGGCTCCCTGCCCAGGTCAGAGGCCTTCACCAGAGGCCTCAGGCATGGGCAAGGGAGGAGCCAGTGATCAGAGGAGTGAGAGGGTTCCCTAGCCAGGCATAAGTGCTGGGAATGGGCAAGGCTGGAGTTCACAGGGGCCTGGGCACCGGTGGGGCTGGCAAAGCAGGGATCTGGGGGTCCCCTGCCCAGTCCTGTAGCTTTGGTCAGGGGCAAGGGCAGAGCTGGCAATGGCAGGGGGCAGAATCAGAGCTGGTGATTGCAGAGGCCTGGGCTCTGTGAAGCTGATGATCGGAGGGACTTGGGGGTCCCCTGCCCAGGCCTGCATCCTTGGCCAGAGGTTACAGGCCTGGGCAGGGGTGGAGCTAGGATTGGAGGGGAAGGGGTGGAGGCAGTTATTGGAGTGAACTACAGAGGAAACACCTTTTCTTACTGCTCATTGGCTAAGCTCCCTGTATGTCACTGATAATATTCTTAGTAACTTGGGTAATAAGAATCCAAAAAGATGATCTAGGGTTTTTCCATCACACTCCTGGAGAAAAAAATGAAGGTCCACTGCTGGAGGGCTAAGAAATGTCATATCCTGCCCTAGCTGGTTTGGCTCAGTAAATAATGACTCAGCCTGCTGACTGCAGGGTCTGGGTACAATTCTGACCAAGGGCATGTACCTAGGTTTCAGGCTCCTCCCTGGAAAGGGCCCAGGTCAGGGCTCATGCAGGAGGCACCCAATCAAAGTGTTCCTCTCACTTTGATGTTTCTCTCTGTTTTTCCCTTCTCTTCCACATTCTCTAAAAATCAATGGAAACATATCCTCAGGTGAGGATGAAAAAGAAAGAAAGAAAGAAAGAAATGTCATATCCTATGAAAGACACATCTTGAAAATGCCTAAAGAAAGTTGTCATTTTTTCATGGTGAAGGGACTGGAGTCTGTGTTGATGAAAACACCTTGGTGGCTGTGGTGACTGGCAGTGGCTATAGCAGTGGGGTGATGGGGCTGGTGGCTTCTCCTGATTAGCCTGGTCACCTCCCACAAAGAGAGGCCAGACTGCGGCTTAGGCTCACTCCCCAAGGGGAGCAGGAAGCGGGCCTAAGCCATTAGTAGGACACCCCCTGAGGGCTCCCAATATGTAAAAGGGGGAAGGCTGGGCTGAGAACCACCTCCACCAGTGCATGAATTTTGTGCACCGGGCACCTAGTTTTAATATAAAAGCACAAATACATTATAATTTAAAGAATGAAAAAAGATTGATCATCACAGTACTAATAAAAATAAAGCAGATTAACTCAATTGATATCAAGACAAGTAGAGTTCAAATCAAAGAATAGAAACAAGAATAAGAAGGTAATTTAACAGTAATAAAGGTATCAATAATCAAGAATACGTAACAATCCCAAGTGTTTATGCACCTAATACTAGAGCTTCAAAATACATGAAGCAATACCTGATGAAAATGAAAATAAAAATAGATAAATCCATAATTACAGCCATGAAATTAAATCCCCGCCTGTTGATAGAACATGTAAAGAGAAAATATGTAAGGATATACTACATATGAAGACTATACTGTCTCTTGAAAATACATAGTTAAGTTCAAGATATATTATATCAACCTTCTAGCAATCAGTATAGAACACAATAAAGAGCTATACACAAGAAGCCAATGCAGATTTGAAGTAAAATAATAAAATGTGCTCAATCCTTAAGATGGAAATAAAAATTAAAAATAAAAAAATTGGAAAAACAGAAAAACAATTTTTGAAATGTCA
This sequence comes from Murina feae, assembly GCA_004026665.1. Lineage (NCBI taxonomy): Eukaryota > Metazoa > Chordata > Mammalia > Chiroptera > Vespertilionidae > Murina > Murina feae. The sequence continues at coordinate 9,419 of PVJC01023235.1, forward strand.
TACTTAAAACAAAATACATTAATATGTACATTAAATGTAAGTGGGTTATGCAACCTAGCTAAAAGCAACTTTAGGGAAATAAAATTGCAAAATGATAAACCTCATGAGCATAGTTGCAAAGATTCTTAACAAATTTTACAAAACTTAACTAAATAATGCACAAATAGAAAACATACAAGTAAATGGGGTTTGTTTCAAGAATGTAAAGTTGATTTAATATTTTGAAACTAATGAAGATAGCTCACCATATTAATAGATTTTAAAAAGTAAAAATATGCCCTGACAGGTTTGGCTCAGTGGATAGAGCGTCGGCCTGTGGACTCAAGGGTCCCAGGTTCGATTCCGGTCAAGGGCATGGACCTTGGTTGCTGGCACATCCCCGGTGGGGAGGTGTGCAGGAGGCAGTTGATCAATGTTTCTTTCTCATCAGTGTTTCTTGCTCTCTGTCCCTCTCCCTCCCTCTCTGTAGAAAATCGATAAAATGTACTTAAAAAAATAAAAAAAAATAAAAAGTAAAAATATGTAATCTTCTCTATCAATTTAGGAAAAGCATTGTACAAATTCCAACAGCCATTCCTGGTAAGTTTCTCTAAATTAAGAATATCAGACAAACGCCTCAATATGATATAGGGCATCCTCACAAACTCACTGGATCCTGATCAGTACAGTTTCTATTAAAGTCATGGTGAAATTTACTCTCAAAAGTAATTATATTACTTAACTGTATTATGTATATATAAAAATTAAAAGTTATGTCCAAGTTTTCCTAACTATAACTATGATCTTACATTGCAAAAGATATATATTCCTTTTAAGAACAATGAGCAGGAAACTATAAGCTTGACATTTGACTGCCTCTGAACCATTTGCTGTAATTCTACACAAGAAGAATCTCACCAGAAGGATCAAAGGAATGATGAGGAGATAAGCCCAGAACACTAGAATTTGGTAGCAGCAATTTCATGGTCATGTGAAACTCAAACTTACCGTGTTTATCTAAGGACTATAGTCTTCCACATTGGGAAGATATCCCTAGTCAAAGTTAATCAGGCTAATAAGTAAATAAATTATATATATATATATATATATATATATATATATATATATATATATATATATATTGTTATTTGGGCATATATTTTGTTTCTTTATACTCAAATATGATGTACAAAGTTAAAAATAAAACAAAATGTTTGAATGCTATGTGGAAAATATTTATGCTGACACATAGAGGTAGCTCAGAGATGCCTCACAGAAATTATGTTTTTAGGGAACTTGGAGAGTGTAAAATATTTTTAAGGTTTGTTTGTGATGATCTAAATTTGTATTTTGGGAAGGAAAAGATCGAGGCTTATTTCAGTTGCACATGGAAATTTTCCTTTCACAGTTTTTTGTTTGTTTGTTTTGTTGTTTATTTGTGTGTTTTTTCTTTTTGTACAAGAAGTGCAAATGCCATTTTAAATGTTTAGCATTCTTACAAAAAGTATTCTTCTTTGGCTGAATATGTGTCATGAATGAAAAATAATGTTATGTTGTTCAAGATGACCTAGACAGAACAGTTTTTATTTATTAAACTGGTCTTCCCAAGTGCTATAAAATAGTTGAGTGAAACATACTTAGGTCATCTCTCTTCTGATTCTTGAAAGCAAATAAAGCAAGGAGGGAGAGAAAATTTTCCTCTGACCCACATTCTCAGGGAAGAACCATGAACGTGAGTGAAAAAGGTATACATCCTAGAAAGGGAAAAAATGGAGCTTGAGTGACATCTGCACATGTCTCTGCCTGGTCTGAGAAGAGGATTTGCTGAAAGCTGGTAACCTGCTCTGTTCTGAGCCTTACTTAACCTTGCTCCTTCAGCACTCCCGGGACTGGAGAGATGAAGCCGTGGGCACACATAGTCCAGAAAAGGAGTTAAAACCTAAGTACTGAGAGGATTTAGTGATAAGAGAGGCAGTTAGGTGGGGTCCATGGGAAGGAATGTTTTCCCGACGGGCAGCGCCAGCTCCAAACTGCTAGAATGTTTATCTTTCAAGCACAGAAGACAGCAGAATGTTACAGCAGGAGGGGGACTGTCACGTGAGCTTTGAAATTTTGAAACTGATACTAAGCAGGGAAGGGGGGGGGGCGGGAAATCTGCCAACCCACAAAAAACACACAAGGGGAAATAAAAATAAGGAGGGTCCAATTAGAAAGTAGTATATACAGACAAAGAAGCTGCCAGCATTTATAATCCCTTAGACAAAGAGACTCATTTGGGGATCCCTCCCCACGTGGGAATTTAAATACACTTGCAATAAATTTCCACGATTTTGCTTAAAATCTTTTAGTCCACAAATTCAATTCTTCAATTTCATGGGACGAGAACCTAGAATCCAGCTTGTCAATAGGGTAACAGTACCATCAGCCTTCCAAGGGGCTACAGGCTGAGAATCTTACATCCTCTGAGCAGAGGGATAAGAATGTTGCCCTTATGTTAAATGCTGATTAACCTATTTATCAACAGGATCATTGCAAATATATGACTATAGATTAATGAAGTTCACACAAGTAAGATCATTCCAAATACCTAAGAAGTAAATTCATGAGATTAACTTTCATTTCAGGTTGTGCGTCTCTGAGAGTTAATGGCATTCTTGGAATGTTCTCTGAGTCTTGCTCAAATCTCCTCTTGAAAAGGTGAAAATGTAATGCTCCCTAAAGGAATTTAATAAAAGCTATCTCTCTGCTCTTAATGACAGTTTCAAAACACCTCAATTTTTAATGAACATTTTTAAAGCTTTCACCAGAAGAAAAACACATTTTTGTTTCTGGGAATTCAGAGAAAACCATGGTATTTTGGTTCCATATGAACGTAGTTTCAGTTTCCTCAATGTTACAAATCTGCTGATTAAACTGAGATTTGAATATAAATATTTCTCATTTCAGAAAGCCATGTGCTTATATACTTAAATTCCCAACATCATCCCCAATTAAAGAAGCATAACATCATGTAGGATATGGGAACAATTGTGTAATGATGAACATTTATGCAAAAAAACTTTTTTTTTTAATAAAACAAAAACAAAAAAAGTCAAAATTAGACAAAAACTAAACAAATTTATAATTTTTTTGGCTTACTCAGAACATTTAATATAATATTATAATACAAATTTCTTAAAAGTTCTTTATGTATTTTTAAAAATTTGGTTGTATTTTCCTGTCAAGAATAAGCTCCTTGTTTTAGGAGATAATGTTCCTGATTTACAATTAATGAAATTAGATAAGAATTAGGGGGAATCCTGCTGGTTAACTGCCAGTGGTCAGAACATTGTAATTACCGTGAAGAATGGGTAGAGATGCAAGCCAGTCTACACCAGGATGCTCTTGTAACAAAACGATGTCTGTTAAAACGCTTTGGAATTGGAACACATTTTGCGAATTTAGAGACTTTAATGCTCTTTAACACATATCTAGTTTTATACAAAGTCTGCTAATACTTAAGCATTTACATTAGCATATTTTAAGGAATTCTAAATGTATAGTTTGGGAAGAGTTTGATTTTGAAACAATGCTAGGCAAATATAAAATACAAGCTAAAATTTTCAGGAAAGAACCAACAAATGAGACAATACTTAATTTTGAACCAATGTAGCATTACAGAACACTGAGGAATTTCATTCCTTTCAATAAAAGGCTCCACATCTCAATAGTTCAAATGGACCAAGTGTAACATTATCCTGTCTCACCTTTACATGAATTCAACTGTAGGGGACTGGCAATCCAAATGAAAAAATGAAACAAAAATTCTCCTGACTTTGAGTTAAGGGAGAATTTCTTAATCAGCATACACACACAGCCCAAAAACAAACAAACAAACAAAAACAGAATCACCTCCCCAGATGCTCTAATCATTCTAGGGAAAGGCTGAAAATTTGTGCTACATCGAAGTTAAAGAGTTTTCTTAAAAAAAAAAAAAATATATATATATATATATATATATATATATATCCTTAAATGGTGTAAAAAGGGAAATATGAATGGTAATAGCATAACAAAATATATAATTGGCAAAGTTCTTGCATCCAGAATATACTGATCAAAACTCTGGTAAGCTTCAGCAATGGATGCCTCCCTGAGGAATCTTAAGCCTGCTGGCTCTTATGCAGCTCATGTCAGACTTATTTGAAACCAGATTTCCATATCTGTGATATGAAAATTGAACATGTCAAATCCAATCACAAATAGTTTACAGCTCACCCTGTGAGCAGGAGCGTGCATTTAGAATTTTGCCTCATTTGGGATATATACTCTTTATTCTAGAACCCTCTTAAATTCTTCCTTGTGGAAGCCCCCTGAACATACACATGGATAGCACAGTACTCCCTTGACAGACAAAGATAATTTAAGAATCCTATGGGGGCTTCACTTTCCTTACATATTAATAATATAAATAACTTACAAAATTAGTAAGAAAAAGTTCAACTCAAATAGCCAAAAAACAAGCAAACAAACTTTTTAAAAAATTGGCTCAACTTCTGTAGCGATTTGAGAAACACATATTAAAATAATATAGGGCCCTGACTGGTTTGGCTCAGTGGATAGAGCATCAGCCTGTGAACTGAAGGGTCCCAGGTTCCATTCCGGTCAGGGGCATGTACTTTGGTTGTGGGCACATCCCCAGAAGTGGGTGTGCAGGAGGCAGCTGATCAATGTTTCAAACTCTCTGTCTCTTTCCCTTCCTCTCTGTAAAAAAAATGAATAAAATATATATTTAAAAAATAAAATAAAATAAAAACAATATGGGTAGAAAGAGTTTATTTCTAACCTCTTAGGAATTTTTTTTTTTTTTTGCCTGGGCCTGATTATTAAATTGAATATAAGAGAGATAAACAGAAGAAAGTGCATAACATTTATTTAATGCAAGTTTTATGTGACACTCGAACTTTCATAAGGAATAAGGACTCTGAACAGTGACAAAACCTACATGCTTTTATAACAGGTTTAATAAAGAGAAACAATTGTGAAAAAGTAACTAAACTGTGTGAGAGAAAATAAAATGAGAATTATTTTAACAAGGTTTTTTCGTACAGAATTCTCTCCATTCAATTTCTCAGTTGGTGATAAGAATGTTATTTTTCTTCTGCTATAGAAAGGCCATTTTTCACATGAGAAGTTCATCTCCTGCTTTTTCTTTTTTTTAAAGGCTTTATTTTAATATATTTTCATTGATTTCAAAGAGGAAGGGAGAGAGAGATAGAAACATCAGTGATGAGAGGGAATCATTGATTGGCTGCCTCCTGCACACCCCTGAATGGGGATCAAGCCTGCAACCCAGGCATGTGCCCTTCCACGGAATTAAAACCAGAATCCTTCAGTCCTCAGGCCAATGCTCTACCCACAGAGCCAAACCAGCTAGGGCATCTCTTGCTTTTGAGAAATAAAGAGTAAGTTTAGAGTGGTCATTTTGAATCTGCTTTGTGAGGAAGAGATTGTGAGTGAGGGAACAAGTGAAAGGTGGGGAGGGTGCATGGACAAGTGGGGCGTGTGTGTGTGTGTGACAGCTATATTCTACAGAACTTTTGGGAGAAGGCAGACCAGGCTCCCCTAGCTGGCAGTTTCTGCTATTGCTTCAATCTCTGCTGGGGTGGCTGAATCTGCCAGAGAGGCTGCACCATTTTGAAGGTCAGAACTGCTGTGACTGGCAGTCCAGCCACATCTCCACCCAGGAAGCCCTTGGACACCACCCAGGAACCTACAGTCACACCAGCCAGGGACTTGCTGCCTGTGCTGTGAACCCATGAACATTGCGACTCCAGCCTCCCTTCTCATGGGCTCCTAAAAAGTTTGTCTGAGGGAGACAAAATGGTGGTCAAATAGGCGGATGTGTCTTGCACCTTCTCATGGGATAGATAAAAGAAACAGCTAATTAGAATAACATCCACCTGGAATTAGTAAATTAAACACAGCTGGTGAGGCAATCCATGACTGGAAAGGACAGAGGATGCCTGGAGAACAGTAGGATCAGGGATATGGGCTAGAGAGAGAGATGCCCAACTACCAGGAAGAGAGGGTCAGAAGGAAATTGCACTGCATCAAGTCCACCACCAGTGGGGACACACATAACACTCACCTGTGGAGGGGGGCCCATAGGGCTGCTGGCAGTGGGGGTATCTAGATCTAAGTCCACAGCCATGGGAGGTTGCACCCAGAAAGGCATCATGAGGAACAGTAGGAGCCATGCAGTACCAGGGGAAGAGAAACATGCAGTGGCGTGGTTGCTCTACCTTTATATTTTCCTTGCTTTTGCTTGCTAAACCCAGTACAGACTCTTTCTATTACAAACACTCACAAAGGCTGTGGTACAGGTGGAGGTGATTTTGTGGAGGCTGGGGAGCAATCCAACTTTGGGACAATCTTGTCCTTCCAACCCTAAACAGCCATTTTTATCCTGAAGAGCCAGTCCTTCCTAGCAGTGCAGCCGCACCCAGCCTTGAGCTCTGCAGGGAAACAAGGAATATGAATAACTCCAGGAAACCCTCAGTAACTGGGTTGAGGGACCATTTGATCCCAGAAACTGATACAGCAACACCACCACCTACAGCCTGTGTCTGAAATAGACACTTGTGTAAATGTGACGGAAAGGAAACAGACAAGCAAGAGGGCAGATTGGTCCTGCCTTCCTAAAACCAAAGCAGCAGATACAGACAGAGAGGATTGGTGGATCACTGGGAACTTCAACATGGTGCTAACTACCTAACAGGAAACTGAGAAGTGGCAGATAGAACAGTAGAGAGTGGTCTTAAACCAGTCACCATGGGACATTAAAACTCAACTGAAGTGAACAACACTTCACTACTTCACTTTTCATTTTTTATCTTTTACTTAAATAAAAGGCAAAATATTTTTTTCTTCATTTTATTTTATTATTCTTTAACCTTTAATTTTATTGAATTAGTGTTCTTTATTCTATTTTTTATCATTATTTTGTTTTATCTTTTTTTTTCCGGCCAATCCTCTCTTCCTCACTTCTCCCTTTTTCATCCTGTTTCTCTTCTCCTGTTGCTGCTTTAATTTTCTCTCTCCTTTTTTTACCCCTTGTTTAAAATTTATCATTTTTATCTGCTTTATTGACATGTTATTATAATAATAGTTTCTGTTGGCTTACCCATATATCTAATTTTCCATTCCTTGCTCCAAGTCCATGCACCCTTCTCTTTTCTCTTTTTTCACTAGCCAATTTTTAAATTCTTTTGTTTTTTCCTCTCCTCACTTGTTCTCTTCTCTTAATTACTTAGTTTCATCACTAAACTCAAGCCTATTTTCTCTCTACTCTATTCTCCTTTTCCAAAAATAGATGAATGGATAAAGAAAGGGAAAAATTTTTATTGATTATTTTGCTTTTTACTTTTCTTCTTACCCAATTTATTATCTTTCTACCTCCTGTATACTGAACTGTGGCCATTCTCCCATTCATTCAATTGCTTTACCTTACTTTCTGGAAATAAGCTCTGCCTCTTCAGATTCAATTCTCCACCACCCCCCCCCCCACACCCCGCTTTTTGGGTGTTTGTTGTTCGCATTTTTTGTTTTGTTTGTTTTGTGGAATTTTCTCCCCATATATGAATATTTTTCCCCATATGTTTTCTTCTTTTTCTTTTCCCTCTTACATTTGTTCCTTTTCTTAATATCATTTTTGTGTTCCTTTCTCTCCCCTAATTCTCTTTTCTCTGGTGGTCACTTTTATTGGTGTTATTGGTGTGAATATATCTGTGTTTTGTTTTCTATGTGTCATATCTTGTAATGTTGTATTTTGTGACTTTCAGTCAATATGGAAGAGAATGAGCCACATAACCAGACACTGAGAGCAACAAAAATGGGGAGACAAACAACCCCCATATGAAAGAAAAGGAGGAATCAACAGAAAAGGAAATAAACAAAATTGGAGGCAAACAATTTGTCAGAGAAAAAACTAAGAGTAATGGTCATAAGGATACTGAAAAGGATGGAAGACAAATTCAACAACATATGTAAAAATCAAAAGTAAATGAAGAAGAACCAAGAAGAAATGAAGACTGACATAGCTTCAATAAAGAACACAATGGAAAATATCAGCAGTAGACTAAAAGAAGCTGAAGACCACATTAGCAAGCTAGAAGACAAGATAGGAAAAAACACCCAACCAGAGCAGCAACTGGAAAAAAGACAACAACAACAACAAAACCCCACAAAACTTAAAAAGCAGGAGGAGAGGCTAAGGGAGCTTTGGGACAACATGAAACACAACAATATATGCATAACAGGGGTGCCAGAAGAGAGGAAATGGAGTGAAGAATAGAAAACCTGTTTGAAGAAATAATGACAGAAAACTTCCCTGATATTGGGAAGAAAAAAACTCACACATGTTCAAAAAGCATACAGAGTTCCAAACAAGGAAAACTCCAAAAGACTAACACCAAGACACATCATAATTAAATTGGCAAAAACACAAATAGCAAAGTAAAAATCTTAAAGGCTGCCAGAGAGAGACAGAAACTTACCTAAAAGGGATCTCTCATTAGACTATCAACTGATATCTCAACAGAAACATCAGGCAAGAAGGAAATGCAATGAAATATACAAAATGATGCAAAGCAAAGGACTGAATGCAATAATACTATACCCAGCAAGGCTATCATTTAAAATTGAAGAAGAAAAAAGAGCTTCACAAACAAAAAAGGACTAAGAGAGTTTATTACCACCAAGCCACCAATGTAAGAAGAGCTAAAAGGTATGCTATAAAAAGAAGAAATAGGAAGAGAAGAAGGAACACAGGCATAAAGAATAAAAATGGTGACAAACAAGTACCTATCAATAATAACTTTAAATGCAAATGGATTACATGCTCCAATCAAAAGACATAGGGTAACTGAATGGATTTAAAAAAATGACCCATATATCTGCTTTCTACAAGAGAACCACCTCAGAACAAAGACTCAGTCAGACTTATAGTGAAGGGATGGGAAAAAAATTTCAGGTGAATGAAAATGAAAAAATATCTGGGATAGCAATTCTTATATCTGACAAAATAGACCACAAAGTGAAGGCCACAACTAGAGATTAGGCAGGCTACTTCATAACACTAATGGAATCAATACAATAAGAGCATATAACTCTGGTAAACATATATGCACCCAATACAGGAACACCCAAAGGCATCAAAAAACTTCTGGAAGATATCAAGGGAAAGATTGACAGAAATATAGTCATAGTAGGGGACTTTACCACCCCAGTGACACCACTGGATAAATCCTCTAATTAAAAAATCAGCAAAGAAACATCAATCCTAAATGACTCACTAGATCAGAGGAAATTTGTGGAGAGCATCTACAGTACAGGTTCAAGCCTCATACTAATGAGAGGGCACAATCCTCTCATTGCCATGTGCAAGTCCCAGCTGGGAGGGCAGAGACCTCCTAGCACAATTATAGCCATCAGCTATAGTTATAAGCTTGAACCTATAGTCCGAACACATGGCCTCATGTGTCTGAGTGATGTGGACTTGATAGCATTCAGGTCCATGTAATTGAGTAGGATAGAAACCAAAGAGAATGTTATAAACATCTTGACCATGCCCTTACATTGTCTCATGGAATATGGCTATAAAATAAAGAGACAAAATCCCACCTAAACCTAGCTTTTTCTCTTGTCTGTCTTTTTTCCATCCTTCACCACCCCCTCTCAGGGTCACTGAACCTGGCTGATCTGGCAAGGCACATGAGGTGCCCTGGGGCTGAGTATTCCATGGCTGTGTTGACTTGTCACAGGAATTAATTGACATCTTTAGAAAATATCACCCCAAGTGCACAAGGGACATTTTCAAAGATAGATCACATATTGGGACAACAGGCAAGGTCTCTTTAAATTCAAGAGGATAGAGATCATATCCAGCATATTCTCAGATCACAATGGCATAAAATTAGAAATCAACTACAATAAAAACAGTGACATCCCAACCGATTTGGCTCGGTGGATAGAGCATTGGCCTGCGGACTGAAAGGTCCCAGGTTTGATTCCGGTCAAGGGCATGTACCTTGGTTGCAGGCACATCCCCAGTAGGAGATGTGCAGGAGGCAGCTGATCAATGTTTCTCTCTCATCTATGTTTCTAATTCTCTATCTCTCTCCCTTCCTCTCTGTAAGAAATCAATAAAATATATTTAAAAAATAGTGACAAAAAATCAAACAATTGGAGGCTAAATAGCATGCTATTAAACAATGATTGAGTTACCAAAGCGATCAAAGTAAAAATAATAAGCATCCTGATAAAAATGACAATGAAAACACAATCCAAAATATATGGGATACAGTGATAGCAGTCCTGAGAGGTAAGTTCATAGCTCTATAGGCCTACTTCAAAAAACAAGAAAAAATGGTAATAAAATATCTAACCTTACAACTTAAAGAATTAGAAAGAAAGCAACAAGAAAAATCCAGAGTGAGCAGAAGAAAGGAGTTAATAAAGATCAGAGCAGAAATGAATGACATGGAGACAAAAAAATAATAATACAAAAGATTAATAAAACCAAAAGCTGGTTTTGTATAAGGGTAAACAAGATTGATGAATCTCTAGCCAGTCTCACCAAGAAAGCAAAAGAGAGGACCTAAGTAAACAAAATCATACATGAAAGAGGTTAAGTAACAACAGACCCCGTAGAAAAAAAAAATTGTAAAAAAATAATACTATGAACAACTCTACTCCAACAAACTGGATAACCTAGACAAAATGGACATATTCTTAGAAAATGCAATCTTATAAAACTTAATCAGGAAGAATAAAAAAACCTGAATAGGCCAATAACTACCAATGAAATTGAAGCAGTAATCAAAAATCTTCCAGCAAACAAAAGCCCTGGTCTGGACAGCTTTACAGGGGAGTTCTACCAAGCATTAAAAGAACTAAAACCTATCCTCCTCAGACTGTTCCAAAATATTCAAGAGGAAGGCACACTTTCAAGCACTTCCTATGAAGCTGGCATTACCCTAATTCCAAATCTGGATACAGACACCACAAAGAAAGAGAATTACAGGCCAATATTCCTGATGAACATAGATGCTAAAATCTTCAACAAAATTCTAGCAAACCAGATCCAGCAATACATTAGAAAGATCATACATCATGACCATGTAGGAATTATTCTGGGGATGCAAGGATGGTACAATATTAACAAAACAATAAATATGATGCATCACCTAGACAAATTGATAGACAAAAGTTGCATAATCATATCAATTGATGCAGAAAAATCATTTGACAAAATCTAATATCCTGTTTTGATAAAAACTCCCAGCAAAGTGGGAATAGAGGATCATATCTCAACATAATGAAAGCCTTATATGACAAACCTACAGCCAACATCATATTCAATGTGCAAAAACTAAAACCATTTCCTCTAAGAACAGGAACGAGATAGAAATGCCCACTCTCACCACTCCTATTAGACAAAGAATGGGAATTGCTATCCACAGAAATCAGACAAGAAGAAGAAATAAAAGGCATCCAAATTGGAAAAGAAGAGGTAAAAATGTCATTATTCACAGATGACATGATATTGTACATAGAAAACCCTAAAGACTTCATAAAAAATCTACTAGACTTAATCAATGAATTTGCTAATATAGCAGGATACAAAATTAACACCCAGAAATCTATGTCTTTTATATATACCAATGGTGAACTCACCAAAAGAGAAATGAAAAACAAACAAACAAACAAAACCTAATCCCATTTACAATTGCACAAAAAATAAGATACCTAGGAATAAACTTAACTAAGGAGGTAAAAGACTTGAACTTGGAAAACAAGTGGACATTGAAAAAAGAGATAGAGAGGAAAACATAAACAGATGGAAGAACACACCATGTACATGAATGGTAAAATCAACATCATTAAAATGTCCATACTACCAAAAACAATTTATAGCTTCAATGCAATCCCCATTAAAATACCAATGGAATATTTCACAGATCTAGAACAAACTTTCAAAAAATTCATATGGAATAAAAAAAGACCCCAAATAGCCACAGCAATCCTGAGAAAGAACAAATTTGGAGGGATAACAATACTAGATATCAAGCTGTATTACAAAGCCACTGTTCTCAAAACAGCTTGGTACTGGCACAGGAGCAGACATATAGACCAATGGAACAGAACAGAGAACCCAGAAATAGACCCAAGCCATTATGCTCAATTAATATTTGACAAAGAAGGCAAGAGCATATAGTGGAGTGAAGACAGTCTCTTCAACAAATGGTGCTTGGAAAATTGGTCAGATACGCATACAAAACAAATTGAAATTAGATCACCAACTTACACCATACACAAAAGTAAACTCAAAATGGTTAAAGGACTTAAATGTAAAACTGGAAACAATAAAAATCTTAGAAAACTCCATAGGCAGCAAAATATCAGACATATGTTCTTACAATATCTTTACTGATACAGCTCCTAGGGCAATGAAAAGTAAGGAGAAAATAAGCGAATGGGACTACATAAAAAATAAAAAGCTTCTGCACAGAAAAAAAAAATCAATAAAACAACAAGAAAGACAACACTTCATGGGAGAACATATTTGCCAATGCCATCTCAGATAACGGTTCAATCTCCAAAATTTACAGGGAACTCTTACAACTTAACAAAAGGATGATAAACAATCCAATAAAAAAAATGGGCAAAGGACCTAAATAGACTCTTTTTGAAAGAGGACATACAGAAGGATGAGAGACATATGAAAACATGCTCAGAGTCACTATTCATCAGAGAGATGCAAATCAAAACAACAATGAGGTACCATCTCACATCTGTCAGAATGGCTACATCAATAAATCAACAAAGGGCAAGTACTGGCTAGGATATGAGAAAAAGGAACCCTCCTGCACAGCTGGTGGGAATGCAGACCAGTGCAGCTACTGTGAAAAACAGTATGGAGATTCCTCAAAAAATTAAAAATGGAACTCCCATTTGACCTAGTAATCTCACTTCTGGGAATATATCCTAAGAAACCAGTAACATCAATTAGAAAGGTCATATGCTCCCCTACGTTCACAGTAGCACAATTTACAATAGCTAAGATTTGGAAAGAGCCTAAGTGCCCATCAGCAGATGAATGGATTAGAAAACTATGGTACATCTACGCAATGGAATACTACGCTGCTGTAAAAAATAAGCTTTTACCATTTACAACAGCATGGATGGAACTGGAGAGGATTATGCTAAGCAATAAGTATCACATGATCTCACTCATATCCTATCTAATAAAAGAGTGATATGCAAATTAGGTGGCACTTTATCACAAAGATGGCTGCTCCCATGGCCACAAGATGGTGGTGCCCAGTCTGGCTCAGCCCTGCTACTGAAGTGGTCAGGCCTGTTAGCCAGGCAGGTGGTGGGGGAGGCAGGGGGCCCGAGAGGCAGAACAGGTGATCAGAGGGGTATGGGAGTCCCCTGCCCAGGCCAGAGGCCTTCGCTAGAAGCCTCAGGCATGGACAAGGGTGGAGCCGGCGATTGGAGGGGGCAGGGACAGAGCCGGTGATCAGAGGGGTATGAGGGTGTTCTACCCAGACATAAGGCCTGGGCCAGAGGCCTCAGGCCTGGGCAGGAGCAAGGCCGGAGATTGCAGGGGCCTGGGCACTGCAGAGCCAGCGATCAGAGCGGCGGAGGCGGAGCCTGCAATTGCAGGGGCCTAGGCACCAGAGTAGTCAGCAAAGCAGGGGTCTGTGGGTTTTCTTTCCCAGGCCTGTAGCCTTGGCCAGAGGCTGCAGTGGGGCAGGGATGGAACCGGCAATCTCAGGGTCTGGGCAGGGGCACAGCCAGTGATCAGAGGGGCAGGGGAAGAGACTGAGATCAAAGGGGTCTGGGCACAGACAGATCCAGCAATGCAGGGGTCTGGGAGTCTGCTGCCCAGTCCTATAGCCTTGGCCACAGGCTGTAGTGGGGCAGGAGCAGAGCCCTCAATCAGAGGGGCCTAGGGGTCCCCTGCCTAAGCCTGCAGCCTTGGCCAGAGGCTGCCAGTGGGGCAAGGGCAGAGCCGGTGTTCGTATAAGCTTGAGCTCTGTGAAGCTGGTGATCAGAGGGGCTTGGGGGTTTTCTGCCCAGGCCTGCAGCCTCAGTCAAAGATTGCAGCCCTGGGCAGGGGTAGAGCCAGTGATCACAGGGGTCTGGGGGTCCCCTGCCCAGGCCTGCATCCTGGGCCAGAGGTTACAGGCCTGGGCAGCGATAGAGCTGGGATTGGAGGGGCAAGAGGTGGAGCCAGTGATTGGAGTGAACTATAGAGGAAACACCTTTTCTTACTGCTCATTGGCTAAGATCCCTGTATGTCGCTGGTAATATTTTTAGTAATTTGGGTAATAAAAATCCCTAAGGAGATCTAGGGTTTTTCCACCACACTCCTGGAGAAAAACAATGAAGGTCCACTGCTGGAGGGCTAAGAAATGTCATATTCTGCCCTAGCCAGTTTGGCTCAGTGCATAATGACTCAGCCTGCTGATTGCAGGGTCTGGGTTCATTTTTGACCAAGGGTATGTACCTAGGTTGCAGCCTCCTTCCTGGCCAGGGCCCAGGTCAGGGCATATGCAGGAGGCAACCAATCAAAGTGGTCCTCTCACTTTGATGTTTCTCTCTGTTTTTCCCTTCTCTAAAAATCAATGGAAACATATCCTCAGGTGAGGATTAAAAAAAAAGAAGAAAAATGTCATAGCCTATGAAAGACACAAACTTGAAAATGCCTAAGGAAAGTTGTTATTTCTTCCTGGTGAAGGGACTGGAGTCTGTGTTGATGAAAACACCTTGGCGGCTGCGGTGTCTGGCAGTGGCTGTAGCAGCAGTGGGGTAATGGGGCTGGTGGCTTCCCCTCATCGCCTGGTCGCCTCCCACAAAGGGAAGCCAGACTGAGGCTTAGGCCTGCTCCTCAGGGGGAGCAGGGAGAGGCCATAAGCAGTCAGTAGGACACCCCCTGAGGGCTCCCAATATGTGAGAGGGGGAAGGCTGGGCTGAGGAACAAATTTCTTGCATCGGGCCCCTAGTGTATATAATGAACAACATGAGCTAATGAACAAAAATAGATCCAGAGTCAGAGAAACACTGAACAGACCATCCACCCTCAGAGAGAAGGCAGCGGAGAGAAGAGAGGATTAGGGATCAACTGAAGGACTTGTAAGCATGTATATTAGCATAACCAATGGACAAGGACACTGGGGCAGTGGGGGACTTGTCCTGGGAGCCTGGGGTGGTGTGGGGGATCAATAGGGGGAAAAAATGAGACATGTAATACTTTAAACAATGAATTTAAAAAAATTAAACTTAAAGAGAACTGGCAAAATTATGAAGCAATGGTAATCCTTGCATATTGCTATGGGGCAGGGGAGGTGAAACTGGTACTTTGCAAAACTGATGACCTCTACTCTAATAAAAGACTAATATTGAAGTTAACCATTTCTCCGGGATGCCTAAGCCACGCCCACCATCCAAGCCACGTCCCCAGCCAATCAGAAAGGTTGTATGCAAATCAACTCAGCCAAGATGGAGGCCGGCAGCCAGGGAGGCAGGTGCGGCACAGGCGGTGGGGCGGGCTGTGAGGTGGGCGGTTGGCTGGTGGTATGCCAGGGGTGGCAGGGTGGGCGAGGCTGGCTGCCATCAGCCCCTCACCCAGGCTGGCCAGGCATGCCAGCAGGTGGACATCCCCAGAGGGGACCCAGACTGTGAGAGTACAGGTCGGGCTGAGGGACCCCCCCGAGTGCACAATATATTGTGAACTGGGCTCCTAGTCTACTAGAATTGAACACATGCATGCTCTATTACCAAGCAAATCCCTTTTAGAGATGTAACCAACAGAATTAAGTGTATACTTGAAGCAAAATGAGGAACAGTGTTTTTATAACAATATAATCTGTAGTAGTTAACAATGAGTAAAATTTCAACACATATATTGTCACATATTGTTTTAAAAAGCAATATTGTGTAGAAATAAAAATGATGCATAAATACACAGAACAATGTGAGTAAAGAATTTCACCAGCATGTTAGCAACAAAAATTCAGATACAAAAATACTTAATGGCTTCAATAATATAAAGTTAAAATAAAAACCATATAATCGTTGGGGATAGAGATGAGAATAATGGTAATATTTTGAAAGGTGTAATGATTAGGGTGGTTGAGGGAGATTTCTGTTGTGATGATAATATACTTTTTGTTTTCAGTAGTAACTGTGCAAGAGTCTTAACTTTATAAGAATCATCAGAATAGAAGCTTATGATGTGCACATTTTTCCATATGTATGGAATATTGAATTAGAAAATTTTAAAGGGGAATAAAAAAGAAGAAAAACTCTAAGGAGAAAGTGGCATAGAATTTTTACCTGGCCTTTCCTTAACAAACGCTAGTCTAGAATAAAATACCAATAAAGAACATGCGGGTTCTGCCTGGAGGGCAGTCTTTAAAATGTAAATTTGGAGATCTGGGTGAAATGAACTTCTAATCAGTGTGTTGAAGATGTGATTATTTAACTCCTGGATGAAGCCTGTCTGATAAGAGTCTGTGGATCCTCTTAATAACAAAAATAATAGCTAACATTTGTGCCAGGCATAGTTCTAATAGCATTACATGTATTTTCTCACTTAAAATGAGCGATGGTGCACCTATTGTCTATTGATAGTGAACCTTGGCAGAGCTTCCACATTCTGCAGATATTCAAAAATGTCAAGGTGCTTGTAGCTGCAGAGTGAATGAATGCTCCTCGGTCATTTCAACATGTAGAAAATTGCTTTCTCTAGTTGGAGGGATCTGGGAGTAGAGACTCCTCCAAATCCCTGCCCAACCTCCTCGCTCCAGATATTTTAGCAACTCAGCAGAAATGTAATTGTTGGTTAGGTTTTTGAACCCTGACTTACAAGTGCATAAATATAGAACTCTCAACTGGGTACTGTTTTCCTGCTACCCAAAGTAAACCAATATGCCAGTACTTAGGGAATTGACCACCATGAATATAGAAAAAAGTTATAATTATTTAAAAATAGACTTAGCATCCTAAAAAATTCTCTCTTATTTAAATTAAAACCTGTCAAGAGCCAAAAGGAAATTTAACAAAACTGAATAATTTCCTGGAGACATCATGATGGAATAAAAAA